>JAODAL010025175.1:0-59143 GCA_025379985.1 Phyllomedusa bahiana
TATGTTTTGAAATTTTTCAGCACATTTTTTTGACAAAACAAAAAACCCTTGGACAATAAAACCTAAGATTGGATTGGTCCTATTTTGCCATTGAGTTCTCACTTATTCCTATGAGTACCTGGGACACACCCAGTGAATTTAAATTTCTTGGGGAACAAATGTGGCATGATTTTGGGCCCTACAGTGAAGTTGACTTGGGAGCATCAGGAATTTTAATTTTTTGGGGGCCCCATCATTTGGGGTTGACCCTGGACCCAACATGAAATTGATTTTTGGGGGCAAACCAATGGAGTTAATTCCTGGGGCCCCAACAGTGAGTTTAAAATTTGGGGGGGCTCACCAGTGAGTTGATTTTTGGGGCCCGCCAGTGAAGTTAAAATTTTTTGGGCCCACCATGGAGAAATTCTGGGGGCCCAAAAAGGGTAATTCTTAGGACCCTCGGGGAGATAAATTTTGGGAAAAACCACCATGGTTTGAATTTTTGGGATCCACAAGTGGAGATGATTCTTGGGACCCACCAGTGGAGTTGATTTTTGGGACACACCAGTGTAGCTGATTCTTTGATTCTTGGGGCCCACCAGTGGAGTTGATTCGGGAAACCCATTGGAGTAAATTCCGGGGCCCCACAAGTGAGACAGGCCGGATGGCCCACAGGGAAAAATGGGGGAAACCCCGGAGGGCCCCTTTAAGTTTTCCCAGACTGCAATAATCTCAAAGAGGCAAAAAAGCAGAGAAAGAGAGGCAAAAAGCAAGAGACAGAGTACAGGAAGCATGGACAGTGATTTACAGTACCTGTGGAGTTGATTATTGGGGCCTATCAGAAGAGGTGATTCTTGGGGCCACCAGTGAATGATTCGGGGGCCCACCAGTAAAAAAAAAGATTTTTGGGGCCCTTAGTAGAGATAATTTTGGGGGCCCCACCCGTGGAGATAATTCTTGGGGGCCCAAAAGTGGAGAAAAAAACCTTGGGGCCCCCAGGGGAAAAAAAATTCTTGGGGTCCATATAGAGATAAATTTGGGGGCCCACCTACTGTCATATGAAAAACTCTTGCTTTCTGCTTCTTTTTTTTTCCTTTTGATAAAACCCCAGCCCTGCCCATCCCCGGGGTCAACCATGCCCAGGGGCCCCAAAAAATGGTGGTTTCTGTTGCGTACTTGTAGTCCGGTCCGAGCCAAATGCAAAAGGTTTTGCCTAAGGTTCTATTCTTATTTTCCCTATTGTTTGAATCTTTGGATGATGCCCCGGGCCATGTCAGTTTTTTAAAATTTTGCCAAAGCTTTGGCTCGATCCTGCTGCTATTTCTTGATGGGATGTGATTAGACATAACACACACAAACATACAAAATCTCCATCCAAAATGGGCACAAAAAGTAGCTTCTCCTACTATGTCCCTTGACCAAAACCCTGGTTTGTATCTGGTAATCAGAGTCTAGCATTTCTATCATAGGGTTTTTCCCACTAATTATCCCTTATGAAAATTTGTTTCTTGAAATTTGCTTTTGTTTTTAATTATCAAAAATGTGACCAAGAAAAAAAATAAAATTTTAACCCGTGCCTGTCAAATAAAGGAAAAAATTCATCACATATCCTTTTAATATTGAAACACGGCTTAGAATTTTAATAGATAATATTGTTTTTCCCCTCCCCAAAACCTCCAGTCTTTATTAATGCCCCAAGGTAAGAACTGATATTGCTTTGCACCAAGGCAGTCATTGTTCATTTGAAATTTATTAACCAGAATGCACTTCATCTTTGTGATTTTACGGTTTCTTTTTAATTTCACCCAGTGTTAGAACAGAATATACCCTTTTAAACATTTAAGATATTAAAATTCCGCATGCGGGCATGTCATATAAAGGCTACTTCGATTAAGTCAGATTTAAGTAGTTCATTTGTAATTTTAGCTCCCAACCCACTATAGTGTTTGAATGGTAATATTGAAAGATCGCAAAAAAAAATTTCTATGAAAAAAACAACGTGCACGATTTTTACGTTGATTTACATCATATTTCTGATAAAACAATATGGATAATTATTAATAACATTATTAAAGTAAGAATAAGAATTGCATTATTTTGATTGCATTGATTTGATAGGAATTAATATTAAAGTCTGCCTCTGGTAAAAAATTAATAAAAATATCACAGCGCATATAGGTGCTCATGTGCTGAACCTTTCTTAAAGGGGGTACCCACCCCAGTGTTTGACGTTAAATATGTAGACAAAGGTAAATAAAGATTTTAAAATAAATGTTTGATTTTGTTAGTTTAGAAAAAGGGTTTGATTTATCTCCCGCCTGTTTACACAAGCTTTCCTAGGTTACGAAACCCCCTCTCCCCCTTTTTTTGCTTCAGCGCCCCGTCAGACCATGGTTTTCGTCACTCTCTGTTTGGGGTTATTTTTAGACAAAATTGTTTTTCTAGTTCAGCAAAAATTTTTAATTTTAGTAAAACTGTAAAAGAACCACCCCACCTTAACGTAAGTGGGGGCTGAACTAGTTTGAAAAGCGAACTGCGAAAACGCCGGGGAAACACCCTTTTAAATCTTTCACAAGAGTCAGCTGTTTGTGCGCAGACTCACTTCTTTAAAAGGGGAACCTGTCCCTGTTTATGCCCCCTTTCTGAGGGGCACAAATAGTGTAAACTCTTTTCCACGTTCCCCTTATCTTAAGAGCAGCAGTTTTTAGAGCATTTACCTCTAAATCTTATATGAGTGGCGTTGCCCCACCCCCCAAAGGTAGCTCCACCCATGACAGTTATTCCGTGTTCCAACCTATCAAAGTAATAGGTTTACCCTTTTATTGGCAGGGCTGCCCGGTGGGGGGGTTTGAAAAAAAAGTGACTCTTTAAAAATTACTTTTGAATGACCTTTGGCTGAAAACTGCGATTTCATTAAATTTTCAAAAAACTCGAGTTTACGAAAAAGGACACAGCCGGAAAAAGCAGGTCTGACATAGCTTGTTCTGTCCCCAGCAAAGGGGGGCAAACCTATGTGACAGGTTCTCTTTTAAAAAATTTACTAACTGGAAGTAATGTGTTATTTCCTTGTTTTAGATAAATGGAGCCTGCTGGCATGGTCCTATGTCTACAAGCCTGATAGTTCCCAACACATCTATTTCTCCCAGTGTTGAACTGGGGTGTCCAGTGGCCACCAGTGGACTTGATTCTTGTGGCCCACCGGTGGAGTTGTTCCAAAACCCCCAATGGAGGGTGATTTTGTGGCCCCCCATTGGTTATTCTTAGAGCCCACCAGTGGAGTCGGTTCTTGGGGCCACCAGTGGAGTTGATTTGTGGGGTCCACAAATGGAGATGATTCCTGGGGCCACCTGTGGAGTTGATTCTGAGGGCCCACCAGTGGAGTTGATTCTTGGGGCCCACCAGTGGAGTTGATTCTTGGGGCCCACCAGTGGAGATTATTCTTGGGGCCCACCAGTGGATTTGATTCTTGGAGCCCACCAGTGGAGTTGATTCTTGGGTCTCACCCTACCACTAAAGTACATGACTGCACATACTATAACTCTTGCACTCAGCCTCTTGCTTTCTTCCTCTTATTCTCCACCTTTCTCACTGAAAATCAGCCCCAGGCCTGCTGTGCTCATTGGCTCTCCAAGGGTCTACCTGTAAGCCAGTCCAAGCCTAAATACTTCTTCTCTCCACCATGTATACTTTTGATGAGTGAAACTATAAGTGGTTGAAGAGGTGGCAGTTGCATTTGTGCTTTGGTATCTAAAGAGTCCAAAGGCCCTTCTGTGACATAAGAAGACACCATTATTATACCAGGCATATGATAGGCGGGTGGGTAGTCCTATAACAAAATATACAAGGGGGGCCTATGAGCTGTTTGCACGCATTTCGGCACGTATCTGCGCTTAATACATGGCGAGATGTGCACCGCAATTATGGTAATCCATAGTTCTCATAGAGAACTATGGATTACGCCTCGTCCCCCCACGCGTACAATACGATAAGTGACATGTCAATTACTCGCGGCAAATACGTGCCGCGAGTAATGCATGTCTATGGCGCTGGCGGGCTGCCGGCCCCCCATGCTTCGGGAGTACACAAGACTCCCAAATCACCCGGCGCGTTGCGGCGCGTACTGTATGCACCGCAATTACGCCGTATGAACATACCCTAAAGAGTTACAGACATCTTATAGTTTCTATTTGGGCAGGATATGTATATTATTTTAGCTGGTTTTCATTTTACTTAAGGGTCCTCCCTCAATAGGAAAAGGACTATATTTCAAAGTCCTAAGTATTTGTTGTGGGGCCAATGGTACAAGACTCCACTGTCAAGATCTTACCCAGCTTTGAAATCTTATCCTGTTCTCCCAGTCTATCGCCCAATTTCTGGAATTACATTTATTTTGCAGAAAAAATAGGCACATGAATAAATTATACATCTAGAACCAATGTATGTAAGGTTATCAATATGTAGGCCTCTCCACTGTTCTTAGGCTGAAAATCTATGCGGTGTAAATATTTTAGTAAGAATAAATGCAGTGAGGGAATATCTGGCCCATAACTCCATTATCAAACAGGATACGAGAAAGTTCACTTTAATTCTAACAAATGGACTTACAGTGTTATTATATGTTATTATATGTAGACTCCGTGTGTAATAAAAAGTGGATAAGTAGGCTTAAGTGAATAAAAAGGTGCAACGCTTCTAAGGGTTTAAGTTGGCTTACTAATAGGGCAATGAAAGCAACTCCAACTTGTAATGAATTTTCCTATAGAGGTGCTGTATGTGTGCTCCCATCCACCGAGGACACAAAGAAGCCGCTATAATATATTCACAGAGATTTAGCAGGTTGACCAGAAGCTTTGAGTTATTCTATCTATCTATCTATCTATCTATCTATCTATCTATCTATCTATCTATCTATCTATCTATCTGTATCTATCCTTTATCTATTACTTTTTATTTATACATTCATCTATCTAACATGTATCTATCTATTCCCTGTCTATCTATATATCTATTTATCTGTTTACATCTATTACATCTATCTTTTTGCAATTTACTTTAAAGGTATTACTATCTATCTCAAAGTTTATCTATCTAAGGCATCTATCTATCCATATCACATCTATTGCTCTATCTACTTTCTATCTATATATCTATCTGTCTACTTAATATCTATCTATCTATCTATCTATCTATCTATCTATCTATCTATCTATCTATCTATCTATCTATCTATCCTATAACTATCTATTACTATTTATCTATACATTTATCTATCTATTCCCTGTCTATCTATATATCCAACTATTTATCTGTTTACATCAATATATTGCATCTATATACTTCTAACTTCTATCTATCTGTATCACATCTATTGCTCTACTTTCTATCTTTCTATATATCTATCTTTTTATCTATATATGTCTATCTATGTATCCAACTATTTATCTGTTTACATCAATATATTGCATCTATATACTTCTAACTTCAAATTTTTCGACACACTTTTGCTCTATTTCTATTTTTTCAATATACTATTTTTTTATCTCTCTGTCTACTTCATATCTATTATCTATCTATTAATCTATCTATCTACCTATCTATCTAGCATCTATCTCTCTGCCAACTTTCTATCTATCTATCTATCTATCTATCTATCTATTATTATCTATTTTCATTATCTACCCCAAACTTTTTTTTTCTTGTAGCCCCCTCCCATTCCTCAGCTCTCTGTGCCATTAGTCAGGTTATAGACATGGTTGCAGTCCATGGACTGTCAGTACGTAATGACCTATTGTAGTGATACACCATCACTTTTAAAATGGCATTAACCCTTCAAATGTAATTTATGTACCATTATTACACGTGCAATGCTCATAATATGTTAATTTTTTTATACGTTTTGGGTAAATCTTATACATTTTGTAGAATTCTACCCATCACAATCTACAGAATATGACTTAAATAATGAATTAAACTGAACAGGGGATTATAATGTGAAACAGATGATAATTTCCTTTCATTATAACCAATTGCATTCCATATTTCCCTTCATTTATTTCTAGTTTCAGTAACGTCTGCAGAATTAAAATGGAATGCCATCTAATTATTTCCATAACAAAATCATCTTCCTCCTTTGTGTCACGTTGGTGATGAATTGGTAATTATTCTATTAAGTGTTTCTCTTTTAGTGTAGAAAATGTAACATGAGAAAGGGCAATGCCCACCTTTTAAATATACACTACCCTTATTGAAATTTAAACCAGATATTTAATAATAAAAAACATTTTTTCATCTGTTTGGATTTTCTGATTGAAGTTATTTCTCTATTTTCTGTGCCTGGATTTGGGGGGAATTCATGTTCTCCTGAGCACCCCTTTTAGCCCATGGGGGACTCCATGGGAGACTTTATGGCACCCTCATAAAGTGTGCAAGCTGACCTGTCCTCCTCTCTTATTCTCAGTGGTGGATCCCGTGTTGTCTGACTCCGGTGTATGATGGAGTGTCACTTATCATTGTATTCTTGACTGCTGAGAAGCCATCTCTACAGAAAATATTTAGAACTGTTGTAGGAAATTTAAAATTTTGCAAAACGGTGAAGCAAACTATTTATGAAGTTGCTGCACAATCAAATCATGGTGAAAGTATTATTTTGCTTAAACCCCCCCACAAATTTTTTAAAGGGGTTTGGATAAGGGAGGTTAGAATACTTGGCCCCCGATGAAAACTGCTAGGGCTTAATTTAATTTTTGTTGCCCAAGCAAAAAAATCAGAGCCCCCCCTTTTTTCCCTTTTTTTCATATAAAGTGCTCTGGAAAAAATAAAAAGGGAACACTCGATTGGTTGCTATGAGCCGATTGGTTGCTAAGGGGTAACAAAGTAAAATTTATAGACCTTTGACAGTTTTCATAAAAAGTGGCCCATTGTTTGGGGTCAACCTTTGGGGAAAATCAGCAAAACCTTTTTTTCAAAAAAAATATTTCCTATATTTTACTACTTATAGGGGTGTTCCCATCTCAGACATTCATGGCATATTGATAAGATAATGCTATAAATCTTCGAATTACATAGACCGTATGAATTATTAAGTCATTTTTATAATCATTCAATTTATTCCCTTCTGGCTTTTTTTTTGGAATAAAACCTTACCCAAAAAAGAAAATGGCAAATTTAAAAAGTTTATCCTTTTAAAAGATGTTTTACAACAAGCGGAGGAACCCTTAAATAGACTAAATTTATATGGGTTACTCTGAATTTTGGAATTCAAAAAAACTGGGTTTAAACAATTTTTAGGATAAACCAAAAATGCTGATGTCGCCCCCCCTCTGGACGAAAACCCAAACCCACGAAAGTCTCTGTTCAGAATGGTGCAAAAGTCGCGCTTGTGCTCTATGTTCGGAATAGAGAACCAGTCAGACTTACCCACAACTCTCTATTCTGTTCTAGGGCTCCGATACATAAACATTCCACTCCCCATATCAGAACCCCATAGAACAGAATGGGCTATGGGCATACCTACACTGGGGGGCCACATGTATGAAAACGCCAGGGTCAAAACTCACTTTTTCCCCATAGAAACCAATCAAAACCAAGCAACCAATCAAGCCCCCTTCATTTTTCCGACACTATAGAATAAAAGGGGCTCTCTGTTTGGGGTTTTGTATGGAATTGATTGGTTGCATGGGCACAAAGGAGTTTTAGACCGGGGAAATTTTAAATTTCCCCCCAAAAAAAACCCAAGATGCCCAACATCAGACATTTATAGAGACATACTGAGATGGGAATAAACCAGATGGTGATATATATTATTATCTTATTGGCTTTTATTTGTAGATTTTTTATTCTGTTTTCTATATATGAATATGGGAGCAGCCACTTGCCGAGTTTTTTTTTAGACTATTTAGCATATTTTTCCAACTTTTAAAAGGGGAAAAAGGGGGAGTTTGCAAGGGGCGGCGCGCAAAACGTGTCCCCGGGGCGAAAATTTACATGCCACGCCCTCTTGTTGGGGAACCCCGCCCCTTTAAAAAAATCACACCCCACTCCACCTAAAAGCATAACACTCTGGGAAGAAACCAGTTAAAAAGCCCCCCAGCCAGGTAGGCCCTTATAGCCAGGGAGTACCCCCCTTAAGCCCCGGTATAGCCCCCTTTAAAGCCAGGGAGTCCCCCAAATCCAGGTAATGCCCCAAAGCCAGTGACCCCCTTATTTCAGGTAGTGCCCCCTAATAGCAGGGGATACCCCAATATTAGGTTTTGACCCCAATAGGGCCCCAGTGACCCCTATAGCCAGTATTTAAAGCCATGTCCCCCTTTTGCCAGGGATGCCCCCCTTTTAACCAGGAATGCCCCCTTTTACCAAGTCCCCCTTTTAGCCAGGTAGTCCCCCCTTGTACCAAATAGTGCCTCTTTTTAGCCCGGATTTCCCCTTTTTCCCCCGGTATGCCCCTTTAGCCAGGTAGATGCCCCCCAATAGCTAATAAAAATAAAAAAAAAAAAAGCCACCCCCACCAGGGTCCCAGCAACCCTCCAGCTCCGACGATCTCCTCACTCCGGGGATGATACATCCGTGCGTCACGCCCCCGCGACGCTTACTGTATGTGCAGTCCAAACCCGGGCCCTGTTAAAACAGGGGAGAAAGCAGGAGGGGAACGATCCCTCCTGCCCCTTCCTGTACGGCAGCTGAGGAGCATGCAGCTGCTGACTGACTGTGCGGCTGCGCACCAGTCAGTGAGACACGCCGGTGGGGGGAGCAGCCGCGGCACCGCTTCCCCCCTGTAGGAGCGCCCGGGCGGAGGTTCGCCAACTCTGCCCCAGGTGGGGGAAACCCCCCTTAGCGGAACCCCCCCCCAAAACGGGGAAAAATTGGCAATTTAAACCTATTTAGAAATGCTTTACAAAACTACAAGGGCTAGCATAGATGACTGTGACTCAAAGGGGAAAAGGTTTTTGGGCACTCTGTGACCTGGAAGAAGTCCCTGTGTAGGGGGGGGGAGTTGTGATATCCCTATTGTGACTGGTGGATCCGTTTTAACTATACACATTTGGGGTACCTTTCATGAAATCCGCCCGTCTGATAAGGGACTTCTAAAATGATCTCTACAGAACAAAAAAAGGGGAGATTTTTATTAGGCCAAGGTCGAGTAAAAAGGCAAATTTCATATTTTTTTTCCATAGATACTAAAATAGAAAATCTATGAGAAAATTTTTTATAAAATGTTAAACCTTATTTAAACACTAGAGGGGACATGTATAAAAACTGTCCAGGTCTAAAACTGTCTTTGTTGCCCATACAACGCTAGAGCCCCATAGCAACCAACAGAACCCATAGAACCAATCAGAAAGCCCAAAAAATCAACCAATCAGAGCTCATAGCAACCAATCAGAGCCCATAGCAACCAATCAGAGCTCATAGCTCCCCTTTCATTGTTTCAGAGCACTATATGAAATGAAAGGGGAGCTTTGATTGGATGCTATGAGCTCTGATTGGTTGCTATGCGCTCTGATTGGTTGCTATGAGCTCTGATTGATTGCTATGAGCTCTGATTGGTTGCTATGGGCTCTGATTGGTTGCTATGGGCAACAAAGAGAGTTTTAGACCTAGACAGTTTTCATACATGTGGCCCTAGGTCATTACCTGAAAACACATTTCCTTTAATGTGTTGGGGCTGTTTTCATACAGGTTAGGCTGCGTTTACACAGTTAAGATCAAATACCGGTAAGGAAATCCCGACCAGTATTTGGTCTGTTTTTGTCACACAGGGGGCGGCTTTTGTCTGTGGTTTGCGGATTCAAGCCGCTGCCCTTCGCACCCATATGTTCATGTTCCACCTGAAAACCGGCAGAAAAATGACATGTTCTAAGTTTTTTAGGCCGCCGGCAGTGGGGACTGCTGTGCGGACTTTCTATTAATGTCAATGTCAAAGGTTGACAGTTGGTTTACAGACAAGCCCTTACTGTACAGTGCCGGATTTAAAGACGTTTCCCAAAATTCAAAACACTGAACAGTAAGGAATTCTGTGATGTTTTATCCATGACTCTGCAGAATTGTGAATGCAGCTCTGGAGTATAATACAGCCTGTACCGCAGGATCAGTACTCTATAAGTAAAGTAATGTATTTTCAAAGTTACTTATCTTTTTATCTTAAATAATATAAAGTGTAAAATGATGTTCAAATCTGAACACGTTGCTTGTTTCTCTACACTGACTGCAACTACAGATGTTAAAGAGAACCTGTCACATAGTTTTTGCCCCCCTGGCTGAGGACAGCACAAGGTAGTGTCAGGCATGCTGTTTCCAGTGCTGTGTACCTTATTCTGTAAGGTGCTGTAGTTTTCGTGTATTGAATGCTCAAATATGCAGTTTTCAGCCAGAAGAGTCATTCGAAGAGTCCTTCAGAGTGTCAGTTTTTTTTAAAGCCCCGCCCACCTGAGGCTTGCTCCGCCCACCTCAACTGACAAACCTATTACTTTGAATAGGTAGAAACATTTGAATAACTGTCAGTGGGCGGGGCTAGCCTTTGGTGGGGGGGAAACAAAAACAACTACTTCATGATAAGATTTGAGGGGTAAAAGCTCTAAAACGACGGCATCTTACAGAATAAGGGACACAGCGCTGGTAACAGCAGGTCTGTCACTAGATTGTGCTGCCCTCAGCCGGAGGGGCATAACCTATGTGACAGGTTCCCTTTAAACATGGTACATAACTGAAGCACAGATTGCATTAGAAAATTCATAACTTTTGCATTAAACTCTCTAACCCTGTAACAATATTTGTGTCCAGGAAGCACAACCCATGGTTCACGCCGGCCCTGATTTCATGTAGTTAATCCCTGTGTGTCCACTCAACAAATTCTTTTCACTGTTTTCTCCCCCCACATGCACAGGGGATCACATTCCTACACTCTTCATTTCATTTACATGGTTTTATTGTAGTAAATGACTGTGTTTGTTATTAAAAGCTCTTAAATTGTTTAGTAATCAATAATCATTATCAATTACTGCCTGATGTGGCATTTACTGTGAACACTAATGAATTAGGCAGGCAGCAGGCAATTACTGAATTTTACTTTATTACATATTATAGTGCTGCTGATCTGTTTAGTATTGTGTTAATCGGTGATTATAAAATAAAAAACATATTGCATAAAGTGAAATGTATCCAGTCCAAAGGCATGCATAGCATTGAGGCAGACCAGTGGCTGCTGTAGGGTCCTAAGGGAAAGGGGCCAGCACAGGTTAGTCATGCATTTTGTTACTGGGTAACAAACACCTGTGCGGGGCTCTACATACATTATTATCAGTTGTAGATGGGAAACTGGCTAATGTAAAGGCTGTAGACCAAGCCCTTCAATCCATATTACCATATTGGAGAGGAGCCCATTTGATCTTTGGTATTTGGGACCTCTTTTATACATGGATTCACAGAAAATTAAATAAACTGAACCAAAACAATCACATAAAAAAACTAATTCCAAAGAGCGTCTATTAAAATGTCCCTTTTAATTCTATTAATCTAAACCCATCCAAAAGCAAAAATTATGAACAATTAGCACAATACTCCCTACTCATAGGAAACCAAAGGATTCCATTAATTTGCTATTCACCATACCATTCAAAGTGTATTAACATTAACTGTGTCACATAACAATAAGAGGAGAAAAATAAAGATGGAAACACTCACAGTTAGCTGTATTTCTCCATTTGACAGCAGATATTCCTTTTTGACTCAGATGCTAGGAAAGGTCTCGTCCTGACACTCACCCTATAGAAAGTGGAGTAATCGCCCCGATAAGGACGGCTCCATCAAGGTGCCTAGCCCTATAATGCTTCTACGCAACACTAAAAGGCAACAGTAGAGAGAATAATGTTGCAAAAATAAACGCCTCATTGTAAGGGTATGTTCACACGGCTTATTTTGGGGCGCATTTCGGCACGTATTGAGAGTGTACTGCACTCTAATACGAGCGAAATGCGCCCCAATCATTACCGCGGGAGTACGCACCGATCAGTGCGACTGCCGAAGACCTGGCTTAATTGCGTGGCGTACTGTACGCCCCGCAATTAAGCTGTGTGAACATACCCTAATAAGCAAAACCGTGCCAAGTTAGAAAAATATTTTTTAAATCCCAACAAATATATGTTAAAGGGTTCATCATGGGACCTTAAATATGGGTAAGGTCAGCAATTTAACTTATGATAGAGCCTCCATTTTGGTAATGAAGAATGCTGTCAATGAACATTTGCTGTCAAGTGGAGAAATACAACCAACTGTGAGTGTTTCCATCTTTATTTTTCTCCTCTTATTCCTATGTGACACAGCTAATGTTAATACAATTGTTACCTTATAGACATGAATGGTAGGGGGAATAGCAAATTAATGGAATCCTTTGGTATCCTTGAGTAGGGAGTATTGTGCTGATCGTGTGCTTTTTTGAGGTTTATAATCCTATGTTTTAAATTAATAGATTTAATAGTGAGGTTTTATTAGGACCTTTTTATACATGCACTACTGACCGAGCTCACCTACTTCACATAAAATATTTGTGTAGAGATTGAGACTGCACACAAATTATACATGACCAACTAGAAACTGGAAAAGCTCTTATAGAAATGTTGTATCCCACAGATGCTCATCTGCCCTATTGAACTGTATAATACAGAATACCAGATACTTTTACTGCTTAAAAGTTATAACCATATTGATTTATCCAGAGTTATGTCATCAAATATATATATAATGTGTATACCTGTATATTTATTAATATATTGTGTTTATATATATGTATATATTGTAAGGTGGCAGCTGGGAAGGTCCTTAATGGGGTGTACATCCCAGCGAGATTTCTGGCTTACACCAGGAAAAGAGAGTAGGTAACATGTCACCAAGGTTACCTGGCCTTGGTGAAATAGAAGCCATTTAGTTTGTGTTGTGTTGACCTCAATAAGGGGTTAACATACGTTTTCTAAGTAGTATGGCTGCTTCAGCCAAAACCTGGGACGGCTTCTATTGGGAGTAGGCAAAGCGTTGGGTGGGTGTCTACTCCCCTTGTTCCAGCTGACCAGGATTTGGGCTAGCTTTTATAAGCCAGCTAGTCAGCTGACCAGGTGTTCTGACATACAGGTCAAGGAGTTGGCCTGGAGGGCGTCTCTCTGGAGATATTGAGGATCTCACCTAAACTGCTTGCTGATCAAGGTGTAGTGAGGGAACTACACTGTATAGTCACTGCTCAGCCGAGCAGGCGTTTTGCTTTGTTTATCCTTCTGTTTGTATCTGGCATACGTTTTTTCCGTTGTGTATCTGTTGTGCCAATAAAACACGGGAGGACCCGTGTTAGAACCAAACCAACCTGTCTGCATTGGACTACGATCCCAAGAGTGGCGCCAGCTTACAATATATATATACAGACATTAAGGGTGACATGTCTGAACTCCCAGAAGTCTGGCCTCTGTTCAGCCTGAAAACTGGCGCAGCCCTGTTCGCTATATTGTTAATGACGTGCACTCCAGTATTAGGCGCATTACAAAGCGCCTGCGGCACTTTGTAATGCGCCTGAGATTGGAGGGCGTGCGGGAGGCGTGTTGCACTACAATCGTACAATGCTACACATTTATAGCTTCATTACGGCAAATCCAGTCGCATTACTGCTGGAACAGGTAGAGCACTTTCAAAGTGGTTTACCTGAGCCAGAAGCGTCGCTTAGTAGCTAGAAAGCGCTAAATCCATGACCCGCAGTAGAACAGGTTCATAGATTCAGGCACATTCTACGCTACTAATGCATGCAAAAAAAATGGCACCTGGGAGCCAAAAATCATACATGTCGCCCTAAATGCACAATAGATATGTACAGGACACTGTATACTCTTAATGGAAACATCACTTGGGATAGAAAAGTGATGGAGCTGTATGGACTGGGGTGTAGTCTTGATTTCTATTAAGCCTCCACATTTAGGACCCTTATGGCTGCAAAGAGCATTTCTTACTCTGGAGGACTTGACACCCTCATGCATTACATTCACAGCCTATTGATTCGAGTAAGCAATGTGTAATACTTTTTTTCACCTGTGGTGGCGCTGCAGAGAAAAACTGGATGCTTGCGGCTGGTTTCCACCATGTATGGAAGTATCAAAAATAGAAACCCTGCTAGCCCAACAAGGTATTTATCTAATAAAAAAGGACTGTCCATAACAAGTAAGACCTTTAAATTACGGTAAATAGTATTTGCTTCTACATCATTGGAGATTGACAATTTCTAAGATCCATTGGGATGAACTACTAAGATTAGTGTATTTCTATACAATGTCATATTGCACCATAGAGTTCAACAAATGGAATATGAAATATGCTACTTTTGTTGCAGGGTTATATTTTTATATAAGATGCTGGACAACAAGGGAAAGTATTATTCATTTATTTATTCTACTCTTTTATTCCTCAGCACTGTATTGTACAATGGCTCCTTTCCCTACTGGGGTCACAGTTTAAATTCCAGATTAATCTATCAGTTTTTGGAGTGTGGAAGAAACCAAGGTCCCCATAGGAAACCCACACAAACAGGGGCAGAATATATAAACTCCTTGCAGATATCTTTATTGGGATGTGAACTCTGGTTCGTATCAATCTTTTCAAGGGGTCCCCCTCCTAATTACTAGTTGTGTATGATGATAGGTTGAGGGAAGTCTTGGCATCCAAATCACGATAAAGAACACAACTTCTGCTAAAGTACAGATCCCAGCATAACCTGACAATTGATCAACACCAGATATGCTTGTTCTAGAGATATACAGTGTCTCACATATAAGCACCAGACGTATACTGTGATGTCATACCTGATATACTGTGCTGACGTTATCTGTGATATGAAATTTAATACAAAACAACCATTGCCATAGAAGAGCAGGGGAAACTTCTGGTGGGAGTGATGGGCCCCTGGGGATGGCAGGCCTCCAGGTGCTTCTCAGGGAGAAAGGCAGAGAGAGACAGAAAGGAATAAGGATGTGCAGGAGCTGTAGGGGAGCCCTCAAGAATGAGCTCCACTGGTGGGCCCCAAGAATCAACTCCCCTGTTGGGCCTCAAGGATCATCTCCACTTGTGGAACCCAAGAATCAACTTCACTAGTGGGCCCCGAGGATAAACTCCACCTGTGGGCCCCAAGAATAAACTCCACCTGTGGGCCCCAAGAATAAACTCCACCTGTGGGCCCCAAGAATCAACTTCACTGGTGGGCCCTTGGCACCCCAGCAAGACACCAATTGTGGGATGGGTCTTGGTAGGCTTGGAGCTTTTTTTTCAGGAGGAAAGGGAAAAAAAAGAAAGGCAAAGTGCAAGATTCATGTGCGGTATGTTCGGTCATGTACAGAAGCTGTAGGGTGGGCCCCAAGAATAAGCTCTACTGGTGGGCCCAAAGAATCAACTCCACTGGTGGACCCCAAGAATCAGCTCCACTGGTGGTCCCCAAGAATCAACTCCACTGATGGACTCCAAGAATCAACTCCTCTGGAGGGCCCCAAGGATCAGCTCCACTGGTGGGGCCAAGCATAAACTCCACTGATGGGCTTCAAAAATCAACTCCACTGGAGGGCCCCAAGAATCAATCCCGAAGCACTCCAATCCACTAGTGTTGCCAGTTGAACTTAAGTCTATTACTTTCACAGCAACCACTACAGTAGTAGTTATATTTCTTTCTATAGGATGCCTATAAGTAGTATAAACCAGTCCTGGTAACAGGTATCTCAGTGGCTTCTTTGCCCAAAGAGCAACTACAGAGCATATGGGCCCCTAACACCATGATAATTGTTCTCTTAGTAAGACAACCCCTTTAAGAAATCTTAATTCCACTGCCAAAGGGAGAGTATATCATATGGAAATTGAGCGTCACGGTTCTATATACTCGACAGAGTCCACCTGGATCGATTCCTGCTAATCCCCTTCCTACACTGTTTTTGTACAATACACATCTCTGAGCTTGTAAAAAGGACAATTCAGTTCAATTATACTGTTAGTGGTCATCACACAAGAGTGATACCGGACATGAATTGAAAACACCACTTCTCCACAGAGAGATTGCTTTTTATTTCTTCTCCAGTCAATGCAGTGCCCTATTTCACGGCCCCGGAATACAGAATATTACTTTTAAAACACTATGAAATATGAAGTTTCTTTTCAAACCTAACTGGGAGAATTCAATTTTCAGCACATTGTGAAATCGTTCCAGCCTCCGCTTGCTGATTTCTTTAGCAAGGTTAATATATGAGTTATATTTCATGTATATGTATGTCTATGCTGGTCACCACAACTGGCACAAGGTGGACAATCTTTGCCAATTTTGCCAAATAACCGCAGAAGCCCATGGAGCAGATAAAGTATCAGTGCAAAAGTGGGATTAGCGGCTTCTTAGACCCAAACAGGTGAATGTAAACGAAAAAGGTGGGGTGTGGAGGAAGCCCCAAGTGGGCAGGTAAAGTAAAAAGGTCACTTGATTTAGGAAGTAGAGCCAGAATTTGCAGCTCAGTTTGGCCTTATTCCCTTTCCATAATGGAGAAGTAAATTTGAATAGACATTTACCGTAATAGGAATTGCACTACTAGCAAGCAAAAAGGTGAAGAACCAACCCAGAAAGGGAGTGGCTTGTTTTAACAGGATTAAATTTTGCCATGACCACTTTCAAAAGCATGGGCAGAAAAACCCATGGCTGGTCTTTACTGCCAAAACACATAGTGAGTCTGATACAAGGATATTTTAAAAATATGTTATAGTAAGGGGTAGTGCTCAATTTATGGTAAAATAGTAGATAATATGACAATGATATCACAGTATAGAAATAGGCAAAGTGATGTACACTGTAGGGGGTAGTGTAAAGTATATGGATATAACGGTGACGTAACAGTATTTCGTGATGTTTATATTAAAAGAAAATGAAAAAGTGTGTTGTAATAAGGGGGGTTTTTGATGTGATGGGAACAGTAGATAATGAACATATAGGGCGTAATGCCAGTATGGGATGGGACACAAAAATGTCACAGAAAGGTACATTTTTACAGTGCGCTACCTGTAGGGCTTGCCACATAAGTCACAAAATAGGTGTTTGTACAGTGACGCTACTCTGTAGGGCTAGTGCACACAGTAATGTCACAGAATAGGAATGTTGTACAGTGATGCTACATTAGAAAGGAATATATATATAAAAGGTGTTATCCTGATTGTTAATATAGTAATTTAAATAATTTTAGTTATTAAGGGTACCACATTTTATTGAATATACATAGGAGGTTAATATTTAGAGTATTTTAAAGCATAAATATGCAAGATTTAATTTTAGTAGTAGTATCAAATATTAAACAGATATTATTTATTTTTTAAGGGAATTTTTTTTTTTAAAGGAAAAGAAAGGGAAGAAAAAAAAAAAAGGAAAAAGGAAGGAAAAAAAAAAAAGAAAAAAGGAAAAGAGAAGAAGAAAAAGAATATTTTTTAGAAATTACGGGTTAGCAAAGATTAAATTATTATATAGCAACATACAAAAAACTAAGCAGATCAATAAATTAGAGATATACCAAATCTATTGAAAAACCATAGCCCTTTGTTAAAATAGAGTAAAAACTCATGAATCAAACTCTTATGAATGAGTAACTCTGCGGGTAAACAAGGGAGATAAAGTAGTAGTAAAAAGATCAGTGGCAAACAGATCGGAGTAGTTTTAAAGGAGTAGCCACTATCAGGCAAATTAGGAATGCAATTAAGAAGAACAAGCAAACTGCTTGGGGTAAATAAATTTTACTAACCAACCTATATATGAACGAAAAAGGTTTTTATGAATGGAGAATATGTTTGTTAACCAGAGCCTCGTTGTCATATAAAAGGGGGTATTTAAGGAAGTGTTTTTTAGATGTATTGCTCCATCTGATGAAGCGAGAGAATAGCTCGCGAAACGCGTAATTGGAATAAAGTATTGTAAAACTTGTAAACATACTGGGTTCGTTGAAAACCTAATTCAATTTTAGAGCGCTCTAGCCAGACTTCCCAAACATCGATCCCAGAGAAATCTGGGATCCATTTATTTGTCTCTTCACTATTCCCGGGCTTCCCACGTGGCACGCGGGTGGGAAAGAGCTGGAGCTGCCAAGGAACCGATACTATACAGACGGGAGCAGGATACACGCATATACGAGCTGTACCGTGTATTGAGTACAGCCGAAGAAGGCGAGTATTATACAATCCCTCGCCCCCGTTCTTGTCTTTGTCAATAGGCAACCAGGTGCGCTTCTTTTTTACAGTACGTACTTAAACCCCCGATTGCTTTCTATAAGGGCGGAGGAGAAGATTTTCTTTCTGTGATGCTACACTACAGGACTAGTGCACTCAGTAATGTCACAGAATAGGTATATTGTACAGTGATACCACACTACATGGCAAGTGCGCACAGTAATGTCACAGAATAGGTATGTTGTACAGTGATGCTACATTACGGTAGGGAGGTGTTCCAGGTAGAAAAAAGCCGTGTTACGGGCAGAATTACTAACTTGGAAGGTTGGGAATATATGGTAGGGCTAGAGAGCTAGTAGGGAAATAAATATATTTAAACTACCATTGAAAATAAACTAACGTTTATTTCAAGGTGCATAGCAAGATACGGAACGCGTTTCACAGGTTCAACCTGCTTCCTCAGACATATCTAGCAAGGACTAAACAGTTAATTTAAATATCCTCACTTTCAAAGTGAGGCTACCCAGATACACAAAGTTTTCATTCATGTGCTACATTACAGGACTAGTGCACACAGTAATGTCACAGAATAGGTGTGTTGTACAGTGACGCTACTCTGTAGGGCTAGTGCACACAGTAATGTCACAAAATAGGTGTGTTGTACAGTGATGCTACACTATAGGGCTAGTGCACACAGTAATGTCACAGAATAGGAATGTTGTACAGTGATGCTACACTATAGGGCTAGTGCACACAGTAATGTCACAGAATAGGAATGTTGTACAGTGATGCTACATTACAGGACTAGTGCACACAGTAATGTCACAGAATAGGTATGTTGTACAGTGATGCTACATTACAGGACTAGTGCACACAGTAATGTCACAGAATAGGTGTGTTGTACAGTGACGCTACTCTGTAGGGCTAGTGCAGTAATGTCACAGAATAGGTATGTTGTACATTGACGCTACACTATAGGGCTAGTGCACACAGTAATGTTACAGAATAGGTATATTGTACAGTGACGCTACACTATAGGGCTAGTGGCCATAGTGATGTCACAGCATAGAGTTGTTTAGCAGCTGCCTTCCTGCCACTTTGTTAATTACATCAATGCTTAGATACCTCTAATATTATATGAAGTAGCAATTCTGCATCGATTTCTACAATGACATAGAAAAAGAGGCCCCATTGCAAGGATTAAAATAACTTCACTATTAGGACACAATATTTTGCCACCTAGGACAGAAGAGCTGTCCTATAGCTTGTCAGATCCCTTGTGCCAATTTCCCTCCCATGTTTGGTAATGATGCAGATCCTCTGGGGTGGAGAATCCTTCAACAGCAAAAGGGATGAAACAAGTCTGGTCATCTCTTTTCAAGAACCCTATTATAGCCACATGATCTTCCTCCATGTTATGCAAACCCTTATTCCTAACACGAGTAGAAGTAGCAGTAGGACCTTCAAAGTAACCGATAGAGAACGCAAATGATTCTCTTTGATATAACATAAACTTTCTATATGGGAAAAGTGAGTAATTTTTTTGTTACAAAAAGATTCCAATTCCGGGAAAACCTATCTTTAAATTTGCATTACAAGAGGATTCCAATCATGAGAAATATAAGATTGTTTTTGGCATGAGGAAAACCCTTGACACCTCTGCCAAGCAGTAGACAGAATGCCACAGCATATGAAAGCTACTCTTATGAACTACTCTTTTGGGATGGATTCAGAAAAAAAAATGGAACGACAAACTCTCCCTGTGGTAGACGGTAGCGGTGTAATGCTAATAGCTACACCAGCTTCAATACAATCCGAGAACATGAGTGACTGAAGAAATACAAATTAAACCTGAATCAGTGGGTATAATGGCTTTGAAAAATGGCCAGAACGTGTCAGAAGATGATAATCCCACCTGGGTTCCAGTTGAATATCTGGCCTGTTAGTGGATCTCGGGGATTAGAGACGTCAGATACGTCTACCCCCCCTGTGCTGGGGGCTGACCACTTAGATCTGAACAAAGATCCAGCCTCCAACACAGCACAGCCAGACGGAGAGGTAGGCCTGGCTAATAGCAAAGGGATTAATTAGCCGCATAATTAATCATAACTCGCACAACCAAAATAACCTAATTCTTCTTTGAAAAGCTCAGCAAGTTCCAGAATGAAGACTCCATTCTAATACCTCCCTCTTAGTCACAGCCGTCTCCTCCAGGCCTGTGATCTTCTAAGATAGAGGACGAATATTTTGTCTCAGGATTAAAAAACATGTAAAAAAAAGCATAAAATGTGTAACCAGAGTCAGACTGGGATTTCATGGACCCATGAGACTGAGGGCCACACTCTAGCTATACAAAACATGTGCACATCCCTTTTTCAGTAGCATTGTAACCTTTGTTGTTATCATTGTATGCACGGGAGGTATCATCAAGAAGATCTAATAGGTTATTTGTCACCCATCCCATGAGAAAAAATCTCTGGTAGCAAGTGATTGACTCCAAAGCCTCCTCCAAATGAGGTTGCCTTCTGCTGGATCCTTTGGGCCCATTGTAATGTCTAAGCTTGGGACCACTGAAGCATACTTAGAGGGGTTTTGTCACCACAATGATTAGCTTTTTAACATGTAGGAAAAGGTAAATGAAGGCTATTACCAAATACATTGCTTTGTTGATTTTGCTTTGGTCAGGAGATAAATAAGATTTTACTTCCTCTTAGAGCACACAAGTTTCTCTGGTTACGATCCATCTCTCCCCACCTCTCTCTCCTGTCTGTTATCTAATTGTTCCACAAAATACTATGCAACCATGGTGAGTAACTCCCTGCAGGGTCTTATTTCAAGTAATGGCGTTTGTTTACCTAAGCAAACAACAAGCTTTCACCATTTAGAGCCCTGTAGCCTTGTGTACCATAGTTTATAAATCTCCTTCAGTCTTGTCACTGTAACAGGATCAGAGCTGACATGCCAATTACTGCTATAGAACCACCCACAGCCTGACCAGGAAGTGTGAGTTTAAAGCTGGCTGTGGCTCTGTGAAACTGAAAAGGGAGAAAGCTTCTTTAAGTTCTCCAATCCAGCCCTGAATGATAAAAGTATCAGGCCTTAAAAACATGTAAAATTGGAAGAACAATTTCCAGTGATAGTTTAGATTTTTTGAGACTCCACCTTTGCTATTATTTTAAACCAGAGGTGGATAACCCTCGGCTTGTGATGCCATTCTGTGTGCCCCTCTATGATCAGGACATAGGCGTGCTCGCCTTTGTCCCAATGGTTACTAAACTAATCAAAGTCAAATGACAGCAGCATCCTTCAGGTGCAGATAATACAGTGTCATATGTGGAGGGCAACTCTGTCTTCCCTGAAATGATCATGGATGTCTTTGTGGATCTTAGAAGATATCAGTGAGGGCACTTTGGCGGCTGCTCATATGAGATGGTCAAGTACAGTGTTTGCCCATTCTTGCCAGTTCTATTCAGACTGGGGATTCGGGAACCCTGTTCTCATAATTAGAGGGAGTACCACGTATCACATGGATTGGTAATAAATGTTTTTGGTGGGAAAACCCCTTTGAGCACCTTAAAAAAGCAATCCAGGCAAGTATGTTACTGCATCATGCCTAGTACAGACCTGAGGGGCAACGCATGGCTGATATTCTGATTTTGACACTCTATGAATTCCATATACCACCTCCTAATGCCCTACACTGAGCAGATGCAGTGTTTTACCCAGAGTGATTCTTCAAAGATTCTTCAAAGAGGTATTCCCACCTGAGACATTTTTTGTATACCCCCTGATCCTCTAGTTGGTTCTCCACAAAGGAGGACATAAAGTGGCAAGGGGGCTGTGAATGCATGTTGGAAATTTTCAAAATGTTCGGCTGTAATCCGCACCTGTTAGACATTTATTGCAGATGTGTATAACTTGGCAGGAGATGGGGGCCAAAAGCTCCTGCGAATATCCCCAGACAGCCTGAGATGGCCCCTGGAACATTGACGAATGCCCCCAAACCACTTGCGAATGCTCCAGACCTTCTGGGAATATCCACTTTGGGGTGGAGTTCGCACAATCCCCATCCTTTTGTGGTCCAGGTTGAAGACCGCCAGAAATATTTTGGCTGCCCACAAGTGGCACACAGTCTGATTTATAGTCTACACTTTTGACATACCTTAAGTATCCCAGATTGGGATGCACTGGTTATTATGGCCCCTGGGAAAGCCACAATGTGACTGTGTGGCCTGTGAACCAGTGCTTTATAAGATAAATTTAATGAGTTGTTGTAGTGCTAAGATATTAATTGACCATCCGGAATCCATATTGACAGTATCTCTTTAAGAATATTAGTGTCAGGGCTGGGCAGCGCTCGGCTTGCAGTGAGGAAGAGTCTGCAGCAGCTGATGAGCGACCCCACCCTGATAGACAGTCTGCTGGGAGCTGTGTGACTGATAGAGGTCCAGCCACTCCTGACAGGGGGCGTGTCGCACCAGCCAGTGGGAGGACCCAGACCCGCTCCAATCAGCTACAGGGGCGGTATCTGGGGGTCACATTTAAACTCCCTGCTAGCTGAGTGCTGGGCCTGCGATATTTTCCTGGCTGCCTATTCCTGTGCTATGGTTTGTTGTCTGCTTACCTGTGTACCTGACCTCGGCTTGTTCTCCTGACCTCAGCTTGTCTTCTGATTTTGTACCTCGCTCCCGTTTGGCTTTTGACCCCGGCTTGTTTACGTTTATCCCTGGTTCTGATTTGTGGCTTTGGCGTTCCCGGTTTGGTATTGACCTGGACTGTCTGACTATTCCTCCTCTTGACGGCCCCAGCACTTTAGCAGCGCAGGTACTGTCACCCAGTTGCCGTCTGCCGCCTAGGGCAGCACGTCAAGTAGGCAGGGACAGTGGGCTAGGTTCCAATCAGGGCTCACTGTACCTCCCTTGACGTGACATTATCGCAGGCCAGAACCGTTACTGCTCTACCCTCACTATGAACCCCATGACAGCTCTGATAGAGCAGATGCAGGGGCTTACCCAGGTAGTCCAGGATCTAGCGCTGCGGGTACAACAGCAAGAGACTTCCCCGAGTCCTAGTGTCCCTGCACTACCTTCTCCTCCTGTGGAGCCCCCTATCCAGTTGCCTGACAGGTTCTCAGGCAACAGGAAGGCCTTTGTGGCATTTAGAGAGGGATGTCGCCTGTATTTTAGGCTCTGCCCACGTACCTCGGGCAATGAGGAGCAAAGAGTGGGAATGGTTATGTCCCTACTTCACGGTTCCCCCCAGGAGTGGGCATTTTGGTTACCGCCGGATTCGCCTGAACTGTCTTCTGTGGACAGGTTCTTTGCCGCCTTAGGGGTACTTTTTGATGACCCGGATAGGGAAGCTGTGGACGAGGCTCAGCTGACCACCTTGAGGCAGGGTAAAAAGACGGTGGAGGAATTTTGCTCTGAATTTCGGCACTGGTGCGTTCCGTCTGGGTGGAAAGACCCAGCTCTCAGATGCCAGTTTAGATTATGGTTAGCTGACCATGTGAAGGAATTGTTGGTGGCTTACCCTACCCCTGGTACTTTAGATGAGGCCATGGCACTAGCCGTTCGTCTGGACAGACGTTTTAGGGAGAGACGTCGGGAAAAGGTTTCCTCTCCGGTGGTCCATACCATGGTCACCTCTAAACCCGTTGTTTCCGATTTAAACCCAGGGGAGTCCATGCAAGTGGGGGCTTCTTCCGCGACTGCTGCTAGTGACCATAGGACTACTCATCGGAAAGGGGTTGTGCTTCTACTGTGGCGAAGATGGACACGGCACTCGGGAGTGCTCCAAACAGAAGACCAGGCCAGAAAAACTCCAGCGCCTAGGTGGTCAGCAGGAAGATCACCTAGGCAAGCAGGTATTTCCTATTATATCCAAAAAGTTGCTGCTACCAGTTAAGATCTCATATTTGTCTCTGTATGGTTCTGGGAGTGCGTTTGTGGATTCTGGATCAGCTTCTAATTTTGTAAACGCGTCCTTCGCCAAACGTCTGGGCCTACCTTGGAGACCGATATCTGACTCGCTACGGGTTGTGGCTATTGACTCCACTCCACTAGCTCGAGGCACAATCCAACATTGTACTCCTGAGCTGGAGTTGGTGGTCGGATCCATACATACTGAAAAGTGTATTTTATTTATCATGGATGGGCTTCCTGCTGATGTGGTGTTGGGGCTGCCCTGGCTTCAGAAACATAACCCAGTGTTTGACTGGAATTCAGGTGAATTAGTCAAGTGGGGACAATGGTGTGTTGACAGATGTCTCCCTACCATACTGGGCAATACTGAGGTGGAGCAGATTCCTGTTTTTATCCGTGACTTTGCTGCAGTATTTTCTCAGAAACAGTCGGAGATACTACCCCCTCATAGATCTTATGACTGT
Source organism: Phyllomedusa bahiana (assembly GCA_025379985.1). NCBI lineage: Eukaryota > Metazoa > Chordata > Amphibia > Anura > Hylidae > Phyllomedusa > Phyllomedusa bahiana. The sequence continues at coordinate 24,560 of JAODAL010025175.1, forward strand.
GCCATTGACCTATTGCCCGGAGTGAGGTTTCCCAAGGGGAGGATATATAATCTGTCTGGTCCAGAGAGACTAGCCATGAAGCAATATATTGCAGAAAGCTTACAGAAGGGGCATATCCGACCTTCGGTGTCTCCCATGGATGCAGGGTTTTTCTTTGTAGGAAAAAAGGATGGAGGCCTCTGTCCATGCATAGATTACCGTGAACTGAATAAAATAACGGTAAAAAACCAATACCTGTTACCCTTGATCCCAGATCTGTTCAACCAAATCCAGGGAGCAAAGTGGTTTTCCAAGTTGGACCTTAGAGGGGCCTATAACCTCATCCGTATCCGAGAAGGGGGTGAGTGGAAAACCAGGTTCAACACTCCTGAAGGTCATTTTGAGTATCTGGTGATGCCGTTCGGGTTGTGTAATGCTCCCGCGGTGTTCCAGAACCTGGTTAATGATGTTTTCCGTGAACTCATTGGTTGTTGTATGGTCGTTTACCTGGATGACATTTTAATCTATTTGGAAGATTGGTCATCTCACGTTAAACACGTACGACAGGTATTGCAAATCCTGAAGGAAAATAGTTTGTTTGTCAAGCCTAAAAAATGTGTTTTCGGGGTGCAGGAGGGACCTTTTCTTGGCTACATCCGGACTCCTAACTCATTTCGTATGGCCCCCGGTAAAATTCAGGCCATTCTCGATTGGGTCCGCCCTTCATCTCTGAAGGCCCTGCAGCGGTTCCTAGGGTTTGCGAACTACTATCGTAAATTTATTCGTAAATTTTACTGTCTTAGTTCGGCCTTTGACTGACATGACTAAGAAGGGGGTGAAGTTCAGTAATTGGCAACCTGAGGCCATAGATGCATTTGAGAAGCTTAAGCAGTGTTTTGTATCAGCTCCTGTGTTGATTCAAGCAGATCACACCAAACCCTTTGTCGTTGAGGTTGATGCTTCAGAGTATGGCGCAGGGGAGGTCTTATCTCAAGGGTCCGCTACTATGACTAACCTTTGCCCTTGTGCCTTCTTTTCATGTAAATTTACTCAGCTGAAAGGAATTATGATGTTGGGAACCGGGAGTTGTTGGCTATTAAGTGGGCCTTCGAGGAATGGCGCCACTTCCTCGGGGGTGCCCAGCATCAGGTCACGTTCCTTACTGATCATAAGAATCTTACCTTTTTAGAGATGGCTAAAAGGTTAAATCCACGTCAGGCGCGTTGGGCATTATTTTTTACGCGCTTCAGCTTTGTTGTTACTTACAGACCTGGTTCGAAAAATTTGAAGGCTGATCCTCTAACAAGAAGCTTCTGTGCCAGCCACGCATCTCAGGAGGATCCGGCACCTATATTGCCCAAGGAGACTGTTGTCTCAGCTGTTTCCCCTGATTTAGCCACTGAGGTTAAGTCCCACCAGGATATGAGACTTGCTAACTGTCCTATTTCGAAGGTTTTTGTCCACACTACATTTCGGCTACGAGTTTATAAGAATTTCATGATTCCGTGTTTCTGGGCATCTTGGAGTGTCTGGCACAAAAAAAGCTTATTTCTCGTAATTACTGGTGGCCTCGTGATGTTGAGGCCTATGTGGCATCTTGTAAAGTCTGCGCTTGGGCAAAGGTTCCCAGAACTCGTCCTCCTGGGGAACTTTGCCCCCTACCTGTACCTGAACGTCCGTGGACCCACATCTCCAAGGATTTTATGACGGACCTTCCTCCTTCAGAGGGCAAAGCGGTTATTTGGGTGGTAGTGGACCGCTTCAGTAAAATGTGCCATCTTGTTCCGTTAAGGGGGTTGCCGTCGTCCAAAAAACTGGCTGAAATCTTTATCAAACACATTGTCAAACTGCATGGTTACCGAGAATATTGTTTCTGACAGAGGGGTTCAGTTCGTTTTCTCGATTTTGGAGAGCCCTTTGCAAGGCTCTGGGTATCACCCTGTCCTTCTCCTCTGCCTTCCACCCAGAGACTAATGAGCAGACTGAGCGGGTAAATCAAATGGTAACACAAAAACTCTGTTGTTATGTATCTGATCAGCAGGTAGAATGGGTAAAATACTTACCGTTGGTTGAATTTGTCATTAACAATAAGGATAGTAGCTCGTCTGGGACCTCACCATTTTACTGTAATTATGGTTTTCACCCAAGGCATACGTAATTTTCCAGTGCTACGTTTGATCACAGCGGGGTGGATGTTATCATTAAAGATCTGTGCACAGTATGGGCCCAAGTTCAGAAGAACTTGGTTCATACCCAGAACATCCAGAAGAAAAATTCTGACAGACGGCGTCTTTGTTCTAGAGGGTTTGTGGTTGGGGATAAAGTATGGTTATCCACCCGAAATCTGCGATTGAAAGTTCCCTCTGGTAAACTCACGCCGCGATTCGTAGGTCCATATGTGGTTCAGGAGGTGGTTAAGGCCATGTTCACACGGCTTATTTCGGCGCGGATTGGAGCCGTACTGCGCGCCGGATTTGCGCTTCAGTACGGCTCCAATACGTCGCAGTCATTACGGTAATCCACAGTTCTCATAGAGAATCAGTTGGATTCCGTCGCTACCTCTCCCGCTCGGCGAATCCGCCGGGCAGGAAGAAAGTGACATGCACATTATCCAGGCGCAATACGCGCCGTGGATAATGCAAGTCTATGGGGCCGGCGGGCTGTGCCCCTGCCCCTTATTCAAGCCGGAATTGCGAGCGAAATCCGGCTCGCAATTACGGCTTGAATAAGCCGTGTGAACCGGGCCTAACCCAGTGGCATATCAGCTGAAATTACCCTCGTCTCTCCGTATACATAACGTGTTCCATCGGGCACTTCGTAAGAGGTATATTCAGCCTGTGACTCCGCCCTCTAGACCTCCTCCTCCGTTTGTATAGAGGGGGAGTTAGAATATGAAATCGCCCGTATTTTGGATTCTCGTAAGGTCCAAAGGTCACTGTAGTACCTGGTCCATTGGAAGGGGTATGGTCCTGAGGAGAGATCATGGGTTCCGGCTAAATCTATCCATGCTGATCACCTGGTGAGGGAATTCCATTATTCTCACAAGGACAATCCCAGACCAGGGAAGGGTCTGGTGGCCCCTCCTAAAAGGGGGGGGATCTGAGGGGCTGGGCAGCGCTCGGCTTGCAGGGAGGAAGAGTCTCTGCAGCAGCTGATCAGCGACCCCATCCTGATAGACAGTCCTGCTAGGAGCTGTGTGAGTGCAGAGGATCCAGCCACTCCTGATAGGGGGCGTGTCGCACCAGCCAATGGGAGGACCCGGAGGCCACTCCAATCAGCTACAGGGGCAGTATCTGGGGATCACATTTAAACTCTCTGCTAGCTGAGTGCTGCGCCTGTGATATTTTCCTGGCTGCCTATTCCTGTGCTATTGTTTGTTGTCTGCTTACCTGTGTACCTGACCTCGGCTTGTTCTCCTGACCCCGGCTTGTCTTCTGATTTTGTACCTCACTCCGGTTCGTGTTTGACCTCGGCTTATTTACATTTATCCCTCTGGTTCTGATTTGTAGCTTTGGCGTTCCCGTTTTGGTATTGACCTGGACTGTCTCACTATTCTTGCTTCTCACGGCCCCAGCACTTTAGCAGCGCAGGGACTGTCGCCCAGTTGCCGGCTGCCACCTAGGGCAGCACGTCAAGCAGGCAGGGACAGTGGGCTGGGTTCCAGTCAGAGCTCACTGTACCTCCCTTGACGTGACAATTAGATGGTAATAGCTAGTCTTTAAGCTGTAAATTTCCTAACTCCTGTTAATGTTTAGTGGGAGACCATATAACCCTGTACACATAGGACTATTATCAGTGTTTCTCGCATGTTGTTGTGAGAACGTTGCATCATGGAGATTAGTGAGTATGTTTATAATATTACCCAGCAATGTTTAGGGAGAAAGGATGGGCTTGCGTAACACTTGGTTATGCAGACATTTGTTTCAAATGAGATATAAGCTGAGAAAGTTTGCTGCAAAGTTAGAAGTATCTGGACCTGTGGGCTATAGAGGGACGCCTCACAACCACAGGGATGTATCCCAGGAATATCTCTATCTTTGCTGGCCCACTTCTCCCAGCTGATGCTGATAAATGATGCTTATAAGATTCCTGGAGAAGCTGTGACCTGTATAAGGGGACACCCGTGCACGGTGTTGATCTCAGGAATATCTCTCTATCTTTGCTGGCCCACTTCTTTCAGCTGATGCTAGATGATGCTTATAAGATTCCTGATGAAGCGTTGACCCATATAGAGGTGTAATGTAAGTATTTATAATTAATATTATGTGTGCTGTGCCTTCGTAATTTATCACACTAACTTCTCTTAGTTTTATGTAATCACTGAATTCTTCATATGATAAAGTTAATAAAGCATCTGATGTTGCCTTCTTTAAAGTCGTGTCCAACCCCTTTAAAATAGTTGGCAAAACAGTTGTCTACTTTAGAAAAATATTCTCCAGTACCCTGCTAAGAGCATTCTGACATGCAGCTTATCTGTGGACAGATTGTCAAAAATGCTTATTCCTTTAACTAGTTGACACTTAATGACTGGTGTGCTGTTTAGGGGAGGAGCGGAGAACGTGCAACAAGCAGAATAGTGACCGTGATTTCTTCAGCACTGTAATTGTACCTATGTCAACACTCATGGGGCAATGGCTCTAATCTTCACCTTTCAGCTTCTTGTATGCTGACCGTAAGGACTTATGTTGCTCGAATAGGTTTCTGTTCAGTTTGACCGAAATAATAAAAAAAAAATTAGGGTTCAGGAGATTCCGAAGTTTAATTTTCTCTACAATCCTTATCCTATCCATGGGCATAACTATAGCCATAGCAGCCATAGTGACTGCTATTGGGCCAAGAGATTCAGGAGGCCCACTCAGGTAGAAGAACATTGTTCCTTTTTGTAGGGAACAAGTAGTTGGTGGCTTTCTGCTCTCCAGCTCTATTATTTGGGTTTATACATTTAATTACTGCTACTTATGCTGCTGTTTTAGTTTTTTGTCATTAGGTGGTGGGGCCCCATCTCACTTTGCTATAGGACCCTATGTATTCTGGTTACACCCCTGATCCCTAACCATAACTGTAACCTTAACACTAAATTGGGGCTACAGTTTTCTTTGGACACTAAAGGTTAACTTACCATAATGCAGTGCTCCCAATTCGTTGTCACTTCCAGTTACCAAAGCATAGTTTATTTTGTTGTAACTGGAAGTGACGTGGGACTGGAAGTGACTCCACAGAGAAAGCACCACAGGATGGTAAATTAACACTTAAACACCCCTAAAAAAATCACTTAGGGATAGGGTCAATTTCTTGATGATTGTTGCCAAAATTCAATTCTGGTCATTTTATTTATTGTGAAGCGAAATACTAGCAAGGACACATACAGAGGTAGATTCCGCTTTCTGACTGTGTCCACCCCCTGGCCATGGTACATTTTCTGTGCATTACTGGAATAGAATAGATTATTGAGGGCCATTGCTTGTTTGAAACTCAGCTCTACCTTATGGAGGAGGGTTTGAGCAGGGAACCCCCCTCTGTGATATCCAAATGCCCTAATGAGGTGGCCCAACCAACAGCTGAAGCGTTCACGCACCTCCACTTACATACACCATTCGGAAGGGTGCAGCCCTGAATGATGATGTCAGCATAGCACGTGATCATTGCAGCCGATCAGAGGTGACAGAACAGAAAGTAGACAGAAGACTGGAGAGACCCAGCGCTTGGATGGAGGAGTGGGGAGGGTGAGTACAGGCTTTTATTTAATGGAGGTCCAGGAACTTAGCATTTATTTTTTATAGGACCCGGACAAGCCCTTTAAGCCATACAGCTCAATGATCTCTGTCTGGCTACCTGTCAAAGAATACTACTCAGGGATGATGGATATGGGATATGTGCAGGTCTGTACACAGTCAATGACGGTGTTGACATAATGCACACTAATTACCTCAGTGCTGTATTGACTGAATGCCGCTAGTTAGCAAATCTTTGGTATCTTCAATAAACCCTATTATTTCATCCATTTGAATGGTCCATTTGCACTTTACGTCCCACTTCATCTTTATTCTGTAGTTTTCCCTCAGTGGATAATAGTAATGATTGCCTGTCCCCGGTGTTTTATCCAGTATATAAATATTGTGACACGCCGCCGTTTAGCGCAAACCACAATTATTCCTACAGCTGCAGTAATAGGTACAGTTGCCAATAATCGCAAGGAAATGAAACCCAAAATCTTATTTTATCAAGTATTTCTAACATTCTGAAGGAGTTCTGTGAAGCTTCCTAATAAAGCTGTGTGTTCTTGTAAAGAAATAAGAAGTAAAGGCAATATAAACCTTAAAGCTTATTTTCAAATACTCTATTAGGGAATTGTGACTTACTAGACTGGGGTTCGCTATTCAGGACCCTGACCTTAAAGCAAGGAAGCAACTATAAAGAGCCCCCCTTGCCCTCGAGGACTGCACATGTCCATCTATTATATTAACAACTTTATGGGCCCCGCAGTGTCGGACTGGGGTGTCCAGAGCCCACAAATGGAATTCCATTCTGAGGTACCACCTGTGGAGGTGATTATGGGGCCCACCATTGAGTACATTCGGGGCGCCCACCATACAGCTACTGTACATGTCTCTTGCTTTTTGCCTCTTTCTTTCTGCCTCTTCCAAGTACGCATATGCAGTTTAAGAGAAACTCCAGGTCTGCCATGCTCAAGGGCCCACGAGGAGTTTCTCCTGTTCCCCTGAGGGCCAGTCTGAGTCTGAGTCCCTGGACATAGTAATACGTTGGGCCTTGATCAAACACATGACATCACACTGGACATACCTCTAGCCAACCCAAATATGACATAAGGCTAATGCCTCCAAGCACCCCAAAGCACACCCATATCATCATGCTGCCTACCTCGGGACACCCTGCTGACGTTTTGCTGGCAACCTGCAGCCTACAAGATTGACTAACAGGGCATGGAGTATCAGAGAACAAGGAGAACAGTCATCTCCCCATTTTCTGAGACTGGCAGGTAGCGAGCTACCAGCTGGTCTCAGAAGGGATCTTGTGAAGTGGCAAAATTGCTTTAAGTCACCACTGGTGATCACAACTGCATGCATCCACACCTATCTCGGAAACGGGTACCTGAAACTTCCAGCACATACAGGAGAGGCGGTGGCGGTTGTGCACGGCTCTCCATTCTGTCCTGTGGTATTTCCGAGCAAAGCTGAACGCATCGCTCTGCTGTACTCGAAGCTCCCACATAACAGAATGGAGAATTACTGCACAAGCGCGACCACTTCTCCAGTCAGTACTGTGAGTGGCGGACATGTTTTTCACTCGTGGCACAAGGTTGCCCTGTTGATAGAAAAAATGAATAAGCTTCAGGTGCCTCATAAAAAAGTCCCATATACTCACCTTCCTCCAGTGTTCCGTTCCAGTGTTGTGTCTCTCCGGTGTTATTTTTTCTTCCAGACGGGCATGCCAATCAGCGGCTGTAGTAGTCACGCGCCTCTACTTACATTACCATTCAGAGCTGTTCACTTCCGAATGGTGACCATTGACCTCTGCAGCCAATCAGCATCTGCAGCGGTGACGTGACCATCCAGAAGGAGGAAACAGTAAACAGAAGTCCAGAGAGAAGCAATGCTGGAACAGAGGACTGGAGGAAGAAGAGTATAGTTTTTTTTTGTGAGGCACCGGCACCTTACTATTAATTTTTTCTAGGAACTGGACAACCCGTTTAATAAAATATATAGATCCATATCGGCAGTTCACCAATTCTTAATGCAACGTGCCAAATTATGCAACTTTTAAGATCTATGTAGCAAGTTTTTGTATCTTCATTACTTAGATTGCTATAAGATATGCCAGTCTTAGTAAATATGGAGCCCAGTTTTTCCCAGGAAAAAGTTGCTCACTTCACCCCTAAATTAATGTAATACTGGTCCCCACTGTCCTGAAGATCCATAAGGGACAAAGAAGATATAATCCGTGGATAGGGTGAGAGCCTTCCCTATAGGCAAAAGTGCCATTATTCAGATTTTCCCCAGAGGGTCACTTAAAACAGCTATAAGGTCTAATAAGATTTTGTCATTTGCACCATAAGCAACAATTATCTTTAGTTACATTTATTTCTGTTTTGGGTTCTTTATTCTTCTGACATTTGCTTATCTGTTGCTTTTAATACAAGTTTGCCTACCCATAAGTGGATGTTCACGCGATGAGCAAAATTTACTTGATTGGAAACCGCATCATCCTCGTTGATTGTTCATAGATTATTTTTATTAGGTACTTTATTAACCATTTAAATCAAATCTGCTCTACTTATTGTAAATGTACTTGAAGGAATGTAATCCATAAGGTTATAATCCAGCACTCTTAAATCCAATGATTGTTTCATAAATTGAAACAAGTTCTAGGTATATCTAAAAAAAGAAAAAAAAGATCTTAGATTATCACCAAAATCTGCAGATATGATTGGAGAAGTTTCCGTTCCCAAAGGAATTATGATGATGCAAGGCAGGGAAATCCGTCGGACCTCAGGTTTAGTCACATATAAATCCAGTGTAAAGCCTTTTCCTCCAGCACCACTTCAGTTAAAACCATGAACCTTATTCACAAAATATATTTAGAATGCATGGCTCCCATAATCTCTGACGCATTTCATGCTACAATGCCCTTACTCATAGAGCACAAAATATATTAAAACGCATGGCTACCATCATCTCTGAGGCAATTCGGGCTACAATGCTCTTACTCATAGAGCACAAAATATGTAAAAAAAAACCACATGGCTCCCATCATCTCTGACGCAATTTTGGCTACGATGCTCTTACTCGTAGAGGTAGTGCATTGTAGCCCGAAATGCCTTAGAGATAATAGGAGCCATGTGTTTTTTTTTTTTTTACATATTTTGTGAATAAGGTTCATGGTTTTAACTGAAGTGGTGCTGGAGGAAAACACTTACATTGGACACATAAGTGATACATATCACATAAACACAAAAAGTATCTGGTTTAGGTGTATTGGACCAAAAATAGGATCCTTACTCACAGCCCATGATTAATGATTGGAATTTTTCTGAAATGCGTAAACCAGATGCTTTTCTTTATGTTATACTTATCACTTTCTGCAAGACATATATTTACAGGGACCAGGGTATGTGTGTTGTGTTTATTTGACCTAATTTACAGATACTTATCAGGGTATCAGAGTTTTCTGCAAATGTTTTATTGATATTCCCTTTTGGGTTTCCTTTCAACTGTTTTTAATTTTCTAATAATAAATAAAGTTTTTGTCTATATTTCGCTTGCACACTTCTTTGCAGTCCCGTGTTTTGGTTTAGTTTACTGTTTGTTTGTAGGGTTCTGCAGTGTGTTTGATCAATTATTTTGGGGGTGCTCATCACAGACAACCCTGCTTATATTGGAGCCAACCCCTGACACCCCCGACAAATGGCCGCTGTACTTCGCTAAGCCGCAGTCTGCCAGAAATAGAAGCTACAGGGAGCCAGAATTTAAAGAGAACCTGTCACATTGAAAATGCTATCCATGGGTGTAACTACAGGCAGTCCCCGGGTTATATACGGGTTAGAGACTGTTGGTTCGTTCTCAAGTTGAATTTGTATGTAAGTCGGAACCAATATATTTAGTACATGTATGGTGTATGATGTATATGTATGGTGTGTATGGTGTGTAATTATAGGCAGGTATATGTCCCCATAGCAGGTATTTGTCCCCCATAGCAGGTATAGGCAGGTATGTCCCCCACAGGTAGGTATATGTCCCCCATAGCAGGTAATAGCAGGTATGTCCCCCATAGGCAGGTATATGTCCCCCCTAGCAGGTAATTGGCAGATATGTCCCCCATAGGCAGGTATATGTCCCCCATAGCAGGTAATAGGCGGTATGTCCCCCATAGGCAGGTATATTTCCCCCATAGCAGGTAATAGGCAGGTATTTCCCCCATATGCAGGTATATTCCCCTACATAGGTAGTATGCATAGGCAGTTATAGTCCCCCATTAGCAGGTACTAGGCAGGTATGTCCCCCATAGATAGGTATAGGCAGGTATGTCCCCCATTGGTAGCTATTGGCAGGTATGTCCCCCATAGGTAGGTATAGGCAGGTATGTCCCCCATAGGTAGGTATAGGCAGGTATGTCCCCCATAGGTAGGTATAGGCAGGTATGTCCCCCATAGATAGCTTTAGGCAGGTATGTCCCCTATAGATAGCTATAGGCAGGTATGTAACCCATGGGTAGGTATAGGCAGGTATGTCCCCCATAGGTAGGTATAGGCAGGTATGTCCCCCATAGATAGGTATAGTGTCAGGGCTAAGCTGTGCTCAGACTGCAGACAGGCTGCAATAGCTGATGTGCGCTCCCTCCCTGATACACTTGCTGTGACAGCTCTGGGTGACAGGGGCCCAGCCACCCCTGACGGGGGGCATGCCCACCAATGGGAGGACCCGGACCCCCTCCAATCGCTGCAGGGGGGGGTATCCAAACCCCTTTTTAAACTCCCTGAAGGGGGGGTGCGCGCCTTGTATTCCTGGCTCCTCGTGTTATTTGTTTGGTTTTTGGTTTTGCTTATCTGTGTACCTGACCTGGCTTGTTCTCCTCCCGGGGGTTTTTCCTGATTTGGCTTTGCTTCCTTTTGGTTTTTGACCTGGCTTGTTTACGTTTACCCGGGATCTGATTGTGGGTTTTGGGGTTTCCCTATTTGATTTGCCCCGGGACGTTGACTTTTCTTCCTTCTCCCGCCCCCAGCACTTTGCAAGCGGGGACTGTCGCCCATTTGCCGTCTGCCCCTGGCAGCAAAAGTAGGCAGGGACAGTGGGTGGTTCCAGTTAGGGCTCACTGCCCCCCCCTGATTACTTACACAGGCCGAAACCGTTACTGCTCTCCCCTCACTATGGACCCCATGACAGCTCTGGTAAGCAGATTCGGGTCTTACCCAGCTAGTCAGGTTTGGCGCGGGGTAGAACAACAGGGGGGACCCCCAAGCAGGGGGTCCCTGATTCCCTTTCCCCTCCTGTGTAACCCCCTATCCAGTTGCCGACAGTTTGCAGTAAACAAGGGCCTTTTTTTGGGGCATTTAGGGGGGGGGGGTTGTCGTCGTTTTTTAGGCCCCCCCACTTACCCAGGGAATGAGGAACAAAGGGTGGGAATTGTTATGTCCTTACTGCGGGGTCCCCCCCAGGAGGGGCATTTTCGTTACCCGCATGACTCCCCCCTAACTTCTTCTGTAAATTTTCTTTGCCGCTTTGGGGATACTCTTTAATGACCCAGATAGGAAAGTGGGGGGGCCCCAGCTACCCCTTGAGGCGGGGTGAAAAACTGGGGGGATTTTGCTCCAATTTTCCCGGGGTGCTTCCCGCTGGAGGAAGACCAGTTCAGATGCCAATTTTAAATTTGGGGTTAGCTACCATTTGGAAAGGATTTATTGTGGCTTACCCCCCCCTTACTTTAGATAGGCCGGGGCACGGCCATTCGCGGGACAGACGTTTTAGGGAGAACAGAAGAAAGGGGTTCCCCCCCGGTGGTCCACTTCATGGTCACCCCTAAACCCGTTTTTTTCCCGACGAAAAACCCAGGACCCATGCAAGAGGGGTTTTTACTGTCACTCCCCCAAGTGACCGTAGGTTTACCCCTCGCATCCAGGGGTTTTTGCTTCTATTTTGTGGAGAAATGGACACAAAATTTGGGGGGAAATGCCCAAACAAGACCAGGTCGGAAATCCCCAAACGCCTAGGTGGCAGCGGGAGGATCACCTGGGCAAATTTTTCCTTTTGTTTAATAAGTTGCTGCTACCATTTAAGATTTCATACTTGCGCTGCCGGTTCTGGGAGGCGTTTGGGGTTTTTGGATCAGCTTTAATTTTGTTGATGCGTCTTTCGCCAAACTCGGGCCTCCCTTGTAACCCCCATCGACTCCTGCGGGCGTGGCTATTGACCCACCCACTAGTCGGGGGCAATCCAATATTGTACCCCTGGCTGGAGATGGTGGTCGGATCCATCATATTGAAAAGTGATTCAATTTGCAGGGAGGGCTGCCCGCATGTGGTGTTGGGGCTCCCCGGGCTCAGAAACAAAAACCAGTGTTTGATTGGAATTCAGGGAAATTAGTCAGGTGGGACAACGCTGTGTTGACAGATGTCTCCTTTCCCATGCTGGGAATACTGAGTGCCTTGCTCTATCTGGAAGCGGTGGGCCAGCGTTGAACCCTTTGCGGCATCTTTGAATCGATGCTCAGGCTAAGGTTCCCAAACTCGTCCTTTTGGGGTGAACTATGCCTCCACCTGTACCAACGCCCATTTGTGGTTCAGGGGTGAACCCCCGGTTTGGCCTTATACGGGAAATTACCCTTCTCTCTTATACAAAACCTTCCCCGTGCATTCAAAAGGGGTAATTCAGCCTTGACTCCGCCCTCTAGGGCCCCTTCTCCATTCGCATAGAGGGGAGTTAAACCCAGACCAGGGAAGGGTCCAGGGGCCCTCCTAAAAGGGGGGTACTGTCGGGGCTAAGCTGTGCACAGACTGCAAAAAAGGGCTGCAACAGCTGATGTGCGCTCCCCCCGATACACTTGTTTGCTGACAACTCTGTGAGTGACAGGGGCCCAGCCACTCCTGACAGGGGGCGAGTGCACCAGCCAATGGGAGGACCCGGAGGCCGCTCCAATCAGCTACAGGGGCGGTATCCAGGAATCCCATTTATACTCCCTGAAGGCTGGGTGCTGCGCCTGTGATATTCCTGGCTACCTCGTGTTACTTGTTTGGTTATTGTGTTTTGCTTATCTGTGTACCTGACCTTGGCTTGTCTCCTGATTTTGTGCTTTGCTTCCGTTTGGCTTTTGACCTCGGCTTGTTTACGTTTATTCCTCTGGATCTGATTTGTGGCTTTGGCGTTCCTATTTGATATTTTGACCCGGACTGTCTGACTATTCTTCCTTCTCACGGCCCCAGCACTTTAGCAGAGCAGGGACTGTCGCCCAGTTGCCGTCCGCCACCTAGGGCAGCACGTCAAGTAGGCAGGGACAGTGGGCTGGGTTCCAGTTAGGGCTCACTGCACCTCCCTTGACGTGACATATAGACAGGGCTTATTAAAAATAACAAATGCAAATACTCACCACGCGCGCTGCCTGTGCCGGAGACTCCAGAAAGTCGCAGGTCTGCTTGCAACCTTCCGGAGCTCTATTGTGGAACAGGGAGTGCTCTCTCTCTGCTCCGCAATAGAGGCTTCGGCTCTATGCGCTCCGGTAGGAGTTGCGTAAAGCTGAAGCAATCCCCGCCGGTGCCCGGGCCATGGCAGTGCCCGGAAGCCGACTGGAGAGTCAGCTGCATGCACTCTCAGGAGTCGCATGCAGCTGCGAAGATCGCTGACAGCGCCCGGGCCACTGCAGCGCCTGTACGCTGTCATCTGTCCCTGGCTTGCGTCGTTCCGCTCCCCGTTCGTAACTAGGGGACAGACGTAAGTTGGAACGACGTAAGTCGGGGACTGCCTGTAAAGCCATAGCAGCCATAGTGACTGCTACAGGGCCCAAAGATTGAGGGGCCTTAGTTAGTTACAAGAGCAATGTTTTGAGGGGAACAAGAAGTTGGTGGCTTTCTGCTCTCCAGCACTACTATTTGGGTTTTTCTGATATATGTCAATATTATTTATACCTCAAATGGGTCCCTGTTCAGTTTGACCATGGTTTGATCGAGATAGAAGAACAATTTGGGTTCAGGATAGTCCGAAGTTGAATTTTCTATATCTTTACCATCCATGGGAAAGCTTTTACATGGCAGCAACATAGCAACTATAGGCCCAAGATTGAGAGCCACTCAGGTAAAGAACATTGTTCCCTTTTAGGAACAATAGTTGTGGCTTCTGCCTCCAGCTCTACTATGTGGGTTTTCAGATATCGGGTGCTATTACTTATACCTTTACTTATTACTACTTATTCTGCTGTTTTAGTTTATTGTCTATAGGTGGTGGTGCCCCATATCATTTTTCTATGGGGACCCATGCATTCTAGTTATGACCCTGATGCCATCTGATCTGTTACAGAGCAGGTAAAGCAGAGCAGGTTAAAGGGAATGTGTTATCAATAAATGACTTATTGTTTAACTCACATTTTTATGTTAAACACATTTTTTAAGAATTTTTGGTTATGTTTTTTTTTAATTTTCCAGATCACTTTCAGTATTTTTTTTAATAATTCTTAAGTCCTGCAGTTTTCACTTTGGCCACTAAGCCTAATAATCGTCTGACACTTCCTGTTCTGTTTAGAGAGCTTTTCAGCAGTGTGCTTATTCAGTAAAAGCAGGGTCAAGCTGAAAGAAGACACCATTGTGATAACACAGAATCCACCATTCACAAGAGGAGATGTCACAGCTCCCCCTCTCCCCTTCCTTCACAGTGAAAACTCTCCTATACAACAAGTCTATGGGACAGAATCTGTCTTAAGAATCCTGTGTGCATGAAGCTGCTGTAAAGTATCTCTCTGACTGCTGTTAAAGCAGTGCAAGCAAGAATGTCTTCCCCACAATCATATATAGACGGCCAAATTGAGAAATCTACAATCAGGAAAAAAAAACGACTGAGAGGAAAAGAATATGGATCAGGGGCTTGATTTAATAAGTGAAAAAAAAAATTGGCAACAAATTCCCTTTAAGGAGTCTAGTAGGTGGTCTTACCAGTGACTGAGATCCTTTCATGATTAAGTGTGCATACAGAGATAGCTGTCAATCACTGATTAGACCGCCCACTGGACTCCTCAACCCAGAATAAGCAGGGATTTAAATGAGTAAAATACAAATTCAACGTAATCTTTTCCCACCTAGTCTGCTCATCTCTTCCTGCTCTATAACATGATACCAGCAGATAAGATATCATGTTCAATGTGACAGGTTCCCTGTAACAACTCAGCTCTATGCATGTGCAGGGGATCTGAAGCTCTGCATCAGAAAAATGACAATGAAATGATTTGTCTCGGGATTTCTAAACTATTTAGATTAAAAAAAAAACAAGAATTTTTTTTATCTAACTTTTCAGATAATAAATTGTTACGTTATGTTCCTTTATGCCCGACTTTAAATCTGAAGATATTAGTTAATGCCTCGTAAATCAGAACTTATGACATTTTGATTAACTTTTGGAACAAAGTTGCTTAAGGCACCAGTGATGATTTCCTCCCAACTTGTCTCAGAAATTGTGCTGAAATTCAAATTAATAAACTTCTTTTCTTTTTCTTTTTCTTTTTTTTCATACACCTTTGTATTATCATTCCAAATCCTTCATCACAGGAATATCCCTAGATTTTGCATTTCCGTCTCTGGATTACCATATCGAGTCACTCAGCTCTGCTTATCTTCATGTATGGCTGCCTCGTGTTTAACACACAATTACATTTTCTACCTCCAACTCCATTACAAATGGAATATAGCAGGCATTGTTTAAAGAGATGTACTGCTTCAATTCGAGTTACGCTATGCAATTCACTGAGCAGAGAAAAAGATAGACAACAAGAACGCAACATAAACATTCCACCTCCACAAGCGGAAAAATTGAATGGATTCAAATGCTTGCTTTTTTCATACATTTGTTTACCATAAGCAAAAGATTTTCCCGGATTGGTGGAGACGGGCGGTGGCAAATAATGCACTGGTTAGAGACTAATTGCATTATTATTGAGTGCCTGTCGTGTTCAATAGCTATGGATCTGAGAAACAACAGCACAATTGATGTCGGCTTCCCAAATGACTTAAATGGAGAGCAAATTGGACTTGGTGCTAATTTTGCAAATAAACAGAGCTCACGATCAGGATGAGCCGAGGCCTGGAGCTCACAATTTGCTTTTTAGATAGTTGCAGAGAGACTATGTAGATCACACATATATACTGCTCACAAAAAGTTAGGGATATTTGGATTTTGGTTCAATTTTCAGAAATAACATAACATTTCTTGACTTTTTTTAAATGAATTAAATTAACTTTAGATGCACTTGTCCAAATGTTCGGTGTTTCAGTGCTGTTTGCACAACTTGCTGATCTCTAAGGCTGTGTTCACACGGCGTATTTGCGGGGCGTAATTTCGCCCTCCAATTACGGCGCGTGGACGGGGGCGGGGGCTGGAGTGGGGGGCTGGCACCTCGCCGGCCCATAGACTTTCATTACCAGCGGCGCGTATACGCCGCTGGTAATTCACATGTCACTTGTCTCCCCCCGCGGCGGATTCGCCGAGCAGGGAGAGGAGACGTAATCCATAGGTCTCGATGAGAACTGTGAGTTACCGCAATGACTGGGACGTATTCCAGCCGTAATTTGCGCACTACGGCGCGTTATTACAGACTGAAATACATTCCCATTTTAAGCCGTGTGAACATGGCCTAACAAGGAGCTTAATGGCAAAATTCACAACTGGTGTTTGATTCCTGAATTGCCCAATAAATTTAGGAGATCAATTTGAAATGAGATTTAAACAGTCCTCCTCATAATGCTGTTCACATTTTGACATCAAGAGACCAAGACAACAACTTACAATTAATCAACAGTAACTCGCCATTTCGAGGCTTCAAGCATAGCGCTTTCAGACGGAAGTGGCCACTGAGATTAGAGATACAGAGAGACTGGAAGAGTCACAGAAAGGCAAAGAAGTGAGTGTCCTTTGGCTCCATCACACACTGATGACCGCTGCATTGTAACCAATGCCTCCAAAACTGGATGATGAAAGACGCACAACTACAGGCACGTTTGAAGGAGGTGAGAGACGTGAGTGTCACGTCTATCAGACTATTCTTAACTGTTCGTAACCGTTTACTTCAGCGTGGTCTGCATGCTGACGACCAACAAAGCTGGCTGATGCATAGCAATCTCTTTGACGTCACCAGCCTGTGAATTGGCTTTCATCACTGAACAGCACTGAGGACCACTGGTCCCTCAACCAGAGTAGATGCTCCCTGGCCCATGATGACGATGATGCCTGTGCCTGGTGGTGTGGTCAGGACATCTAACACGCAGACCACGCTGATGTAAATGGTTATGAACGGACTGACGTGACACTTGGTTGCCTCTCACCTTCCTTAAATGTGCCTGGAGTTGTGCAGCATTCATCAATCGGTTCCACAGGACAATACTTACAATGAAGTGGTTATCAGTGTGTGATGTAACAAAAGGACGTCCAGTCCTTTTCCTTACTGGGACTCTTCTAGTCACTCTATATCTCTGATACAACCTGCTGATGATATTCTAATCTCAGTGGCCACCTCCGTCCGAGAGCATCCTGGTTGAATCCTCACAAAGGTGAGCTACTGTTGATCAATTGTAAGGTGTTATCTTGGTCTCATGATGTCACAATGTGAGCAGCATGATGAGGAGGACTGCTTAAATTCAAATTGGTCCCCTAAATTTATTGGGCTATTCAGGGATCAAACACCTGGTGGGAAATTTGCCATTAAGCTCCTTGTTAGAGATCAGCAAGTTGTGCAAACAGTACTGAAACATTAAACAGTCGGTCATGTGCATCTAAAGAGAAGAGATGGGCTCATTTAGTTCATCTTAAAAAATTTCAAGAAGTTTTATGTTCATTTTGAAATTTCAACCAAAAGTATTAATCACAACACAATACAATTGGTTACTTCTTAATTAACATACTTTTAATGCATTAGCAGTGAGCTTTATTTTATCTTTGTTTTGCATTACTAATAATTTATTTGCAGCATATCACCTGGTAAATCAGACTTAAAGTATTTAATTAAAACGAGAAAAATAGCTTATCTAACCATTGTTCTTATTATAAAAAATTAGGAAAACAGATTGTTTATTGTCGAGGTGACTAGAGAATCTGGGGGACTTTTTTTTAAAGGTCCTAGAAGATCAAGTAATGGAGTATTACAGCCATCATCCCACATCCCAGTCGCCATATACAGTTGAAATCAGATGCATTGTAACGGGTTCGGTGGATTCGCTGGACCACCGCAAGCGAAGGTGTAAGCCACGCCAGGGAGCGGAGTCTAAGTAGCCCCCGGTATTCACCAGACCCCGCCACAAAGCGGGATGGACTTGCTGCGGCGTGAGGCTACCAGGTCGCTACCCCTGACGTGACTTGCTTGCGATGGCGGCCCGGGGGGTTACTGCGTGGTACAAAATCGTAATCCAGAGGGTAGTCAGGAACAGGCAGAAGGTAAAGGGCAGGCAGCAGAGTTCAGGGTCAGAGACAGGCAGATGGTCAGGGCAGGCGGCAAACAGGCAAGGTCAGGAAACGTAAGCAAGCGGACTGGTACACGGATAATCAGGCAGGACTAGAACACTCTCAAGACTTGCTAACGCACACCAACGAATTGACAAGGTGTGTTGGGGGCGTATTCCTTAAATAGGACCAGCGCCCAGTAGTAACCAATTACCGGGGCGTTGGCCCTTTAAATCCAGACCAGCCGTCGCGCGCGCGCCTTAGGAAGCGGCCACGCGCGCGGCGGCCGGAACAGACAGGGGCAGCGTACACCGGAGCATGGATGGTAAGTGCCGGTGCCCGAGCAGCAGGGGGATGGTCGCGGGCAGCCGTGGCGCCCGCGACCCCCATGACATACATACACAATATAAAAAGACACATCTGCATGTCTTTCTCACGACCTGACATGAAATCAGAATAAACCTTCCCCGTTTTAGGTCAATTAGGAGCCAAAATTATTTATATTTGCCAAATGCCAGAATAATGAGAGAGAGAATTTTTTAAGGCATTTTTAATATTTTCTGCAAAGTCAAAAGTTTCCATACACTAGGATTACTCTGCCTTTAGACAATTTGGGACAGCCCATATGATGATGTCATGTCTTTGGAAGCTTCTGGTAGGTTTATTGGCAACATCTGAGTTAATTAGAGACACACCTGTGGATGTATTTTAATGCACACCAGAAACACACTACTTCTGTGTGTAAATTCATAGGAAAGTCTGAAGAAATCAGCCGAGATATCAGGAAGAAAATTGTGGAGTTGCATAAGTCCGAATCATCCTTGGGTGCAATTTCCAGATACCTGAAGGTGCCTCGTTCATATGTACAAGCAATTACAAGCAAGTACAAACATGAAGGGATGGAGACGGGTTCTATGTCTCAGAGATGAATGTGCTTTGGTCCAACATGTGCATATCAACCCAAGAACAAAAGCAAAAGACCTTGTGAAGATGCTGGTGGAGGCTGGTAAGATTGTCATTATCCACAGTGAAACAAGCACTGTATCAACACGGGCTGAAAGACCTCTATGCCAGGAAGAAACCATTACTCCAAAAGAAACATGTAAAAGCCAGATTAATGTTTGCAAATGCACAAAAGAACAAAGACCTACATTTTTGGAGACACGTCCTGTGGTCTGATAAAACTGTAATTGAACTGTTTGGCCATAATTACAGTTACATTTGGAGGAAAAAGGGAGAAGCTTGGAAGCCTAATAACACCATCCCAACTGGGAAAGATGGGGGACAGCATCATGTTGTGGGGTTGTTTTGCTGCAGGCAGGACTGGGCACTTCACAAAACAGATGGCATCATGAGGAAAGAAGATTATGTGGCAATACTGAAGCAACATCTCAAGACATCAGAAAGGAAATTAAATCTTGGGTGGAAATGGGTTTTCCAAATGGACAATGACCCGAAGCTATTGCCAAACTATTACAAAAGTGGCTTAAGGATAACCAATCAATTTTTTGGATTGGCGTCAAAAACCCCCTGATCTAATCCCATTAAAAAATTTAGGGGGAAAAACGAAAATGCAGGTGCAAGCAAGGCGACCTACAAACATTTGATAGGAGGAATGGGCCAAAATTTCTACCAACTATTGAGAAGCTTGTGGAAGGATCCAAAATTTTTGCCCAAGTCAAATATTTAAGGGGCAATTGGGCCAAAAAACTAATGAAATGTATGAAAACGTTGACCTTGCAGAAAGTAATAAAACCCCTTAAAAAAATGCTCTCTCTTTTTTTTCTGGAAATTTTGGCAAATATAAATAATTTTGGTTCCTAATTGCCCTAAAACAGGGAAGGTTTTTTTCTGATTTCATGTAGATTAGTGAGAAAAAACGACCAAATGTGTTTTTATTAGTGTGTGGAAACTTCTGGTTTCAACTATATCAAATATACATTTAGTAGACCAAGGAAACTCAATGTCAGGTAGGTCTCAGATACACTCACCGGCCACTTTATTAGTAAAAACCTGTCCAACCTGCTCGAACATTAATTTCAAATCACCCCAATCACTGGCGGAAAATCAGTGTTTTTAGGGATTGAATGGTCAAGACAATCTCCTGCATTCAAACCGACTCTTTGTGGGGAAAAAAAAAGGTGATTTGAGTCCCTTTTGAACGTGGCATGGTTTTGGTGCCAAAAGGGGCCCCGGTCTGAGTATTTCAGAAAACTGCTGATCTCCTGGGTTTTTCACCACAACCATCTCAGGTTTACAGAGAATGGCCGAAAAAAAAAACACCCAGTGACCCGGCAGTCCGTGGGGGGGAAATCCCTTGTTGATGCCGAGGTCAAAGGAATGGGGGAAAAAAACTGGTTCGCTGTAAAAGGAACTTGACTCAATAGCCACCCTTACAACAAGGAGGCAGAAGAGCATCTCAAACGCACAGAAACGGCAAATTTTGGGGCAGAGGGGCTACAGCAGCAGAAGCCCACCCGGGGTGCCAATCCTTTCAGCTAAGAACAGAAATGAGGCCCAATTTGCCCAAATCGAAAATTTGGGCAGTAGAAGATTGGAAAAACGTTTTCCTTTGATGGGCTCGTTTCTGCTGCGACATCGGAGGGAGGGTCAGAATTTTTCGTCAACAAATGAAAATGGGTCCATCCGCCCTTTTATCAACGGTTCGGTGGGGGGTGGGGGTGTCAGGGGTGGGGAAATTTTCTTGGCACTCTTTTGGGCCCCCTTGGTACCAAGAGCATCGTTGCAACACCTTGTTGAATCATGCCCTAAGAATTGAGGCGTTCTGAAGGCAAAAGGGGTCCAACCCGTTACAGCATGGTGACCTAATAAATTGGCCCCGGGGAGTGTAATTTTTTGCTAATGGGTAATTTAGAATTTAAATTTTGAGTCCCCAATGGGGTCAGGGACCAATGTGAGTGATGACAATCTGTCCAGTGCTGCGGAGTTTGTCAGTGCTATATAAATGAATAGAATAAATAAAAGCACATACAACCTTGTACAATATCAGCACGCCGTATAAGTAACGGCACAAAATAAGGACGTAACACACAGGCCCAAGAAACTAACATGAGTTTGGCTGCTGGTTTCCCGCAGAAGGAAATAATGTGCTTAGTGAAGGGCTTGATTAGTTTTCATAATTGATTTTGCATATAAACAACCAGTTATGTTGTTACTTAGTAATCTATTGTTATTACTGCAAACTGTGTTAATTAGGGATTTTACCACTCAAAGCTTGTGAGTCATATGATGTGTTTATAGTTCGGAAGCTTGTGATTGTGCCAAAGCCTCCTGTCCATAAAAACCCCAGTCCTCAGTCACACGCGTCTACTACAAGTGTACACTGGAGAAGGTGCTGAATTGATGACGGACGAGGAGCTTGAGAAAATTTACGTTTATAATAGAAATTGTACCTTGAGATATTATATACACAGCAGGTTGTATGTGATTACAGCGACACTCTGGTCTATAGGCTATCAGTGGTATTGCAGGTCAGGTCCACTTACTTGATTAAAGGGGTTGCCGCTTTAAATAAACTTAGGGTATGTTCACATGGCTTATATTGTGTCGCATTTCGCAGCGTATTTTGCGGCGTACTGCACTTAATACACGGGGAAATGCACCCCATAATTACGGTAATTGATAGCTCTCATAGAGAACTATGGATTACGCCTCCTCTCCCTGCTCGTACAATAGGATTGTATTGTATGCACGGGGGATAAGTTGACAGTCCCTTATTTGCGGGAAAAACCCCGCGATAATGTATTCTAGGGGGGCGGTGGGCTGCCGGTCCCCCGCGCCCTGGGAGTACCCGAAACACAAGATGTATTGCGTCGCACATTGTATGCACTGCAATACATCATGTGAACATACCCTTTTACTTGTTAAAGGGGTTGTCTCACTATAGGCATTGATATCAAAGCGATAAGATGGCTTCAATGTCTGATAGGTGCAAGTCCCAGAGGAGAGACCCGCACCTATCTCGAGAACGAGCCCAGAAGCCTCTGCATTTTGAATGGAGAGATGGTCCTGGACTCTCCGATTAAAATCAATGGACGAGTTCCAACCACCTCTCTGTTCAAAATGGAGAGGTTTCAGGGCTCGTTCATGAGATAGGTGCAAAAAATGACTTATTGTTTAACTCACTTTTTTTGTTAAACACATATTATAAGAATTTTTTTTTTTTAATTTTCCCCAACACTTTCAGTATTTTTTAATAATTCTTAAATCCTGCAGTTTTCACTTTGGCCACTAGGTCTAATAATATTCGAACACTTTCGGTTCTGTAAAGATTTTCAGTAGTCTGCTCATTATCAGTGCAAGCAGGGTAAAACTGAAAGGTGACACCAATGTGTATAGATAACACAGGATTCACCAGTCACAATAGGAGATGTCACAGCTCCCCCTCTCCTCCTCCCTGCACACTGATTCTTCCCAGGTCATAGAGCCGAGAAAACTCTCCTATAGAAGTCAATGGGACTGATCCAGTTCACAGGCTCCTATGTTCATGAAGCTGCTATAAAGCATCTCTATAAATGCTGTTAAAAGCAGCTCAGGCAAGATGGCTGCCCTTCTAATCATATACAGACAACAGAATTGAGAAATCTAAAAATCAGAAAACAAAAATCACTAAGAAGAAAAGAATATGTATTAGTGTCTTGTTTTAGCAAGTAAAAAAAAATTGGCACCAGATTCCCTTTAAATGTGGTCTGCCTGAGTCTGAGTAGTTGTAATGGAACTAGATTTGCCATTAGGGTAAAAAATGTCCCTTATTTCTCAATTTATACCAGTATTAATTTATGATAATTATCAAACTATATAAAATTTAATTATATACATTTCATAATAACTTAAATAATATAAAATGATTTAATATCACAAAAATATAAAATTATCTCCTACAAAATAAATTTAAAATTAATATAATCTAAAATTAATTTTAATTAAAATAATATAAATGAATTAAACCAATGCAGCATCTACCCTAAATCCCGTTCACAATCATGTATTTACGGAGTTAGCGGAATATTATCAGTGATTACAAACACATCATAGCAGGCTAGAAATAAAAGAACAGGTGTTAGAATAGCATGTCAGCAAATAGAAACTATGGTAGGGATCTTACATGTTGCATCACAAGTCTCAGCAAGACCACTGGTGTGCGGCTATTACTGTATGTCAAATAAAGGCCGACCCATTGACCGACATTTTTCAGAACACAAATTAACATACTATATAAAAGTATAAAAAAAAAAAATTGTAAGATTTTAATTAATTAAAAATATAAAAATCTCCATAAAATTTTAGTGTTACATAATAAATTTTAAAATAGAAAAGCTACTCAATGAACTGTTTTAGAAAATTATCAACCTCATTTATACACATGTCTGGCGCATTACTAATACCGTGGCGCGAAAAATATATATATGCCAGGCACCAAGAACCTTAGGCGCAATTTATGAGCGCACATTCACCACTTCCATATATTCAGGTTAATTTTACACTGGAAAAAAGATGTGAAAAGTTTCATACCTGTTGCCTTTAGTGCATATCTTGTGGATGTGCCATACATTTCACGATGGGAATATCCCTTATATCATTATCTTCTATCAAATGTTTTGATCCTTAGTAATACCTCTTTTATTAAATGCTAGGTGATAATCAGTGAGGCTGATCTCACAAGAGTTGTCAGTCTGAATAGTAACGTACAGGTCACATCGGAGGTGGTTGTAATGGTTGCATCACCAGTCACTGATCAAGAGGTGTCACTCGCTTTGGTTACATGGACACCTGAAACTTCCCTCTAAATTCTCAACATGATGTCCAAACTTAATGAGGGCCTATGTCTATCCCTGATCTGTCTGTCTATTGCACCCAGTGTTGGACTGGGTATGTAAGACCTACCAGTGGAGATGATGCCTAGGAGGACCCAACAGTTGAATTAATTCTTGGAGCCCAACAGTGGAGTTGATTCTTGGGCCCACCAGTGGAGTTGATTCTTGGGACACACCAGTGGAGTTGATTATAGGAGCTCACCAGTACTGATTGGCCCCAAAAGTAAAGGGGCCCAAAAGTAAAGGGGATTCCTGTGGCCCACCAATGGAGTTGATTCTTGGGGCCCACCAGTGAAGTTAATTCTTGGTGCCCACAATTGGAATTGATTCATGGGGACCACCAGTGGGGTTGATTGTTGGGGACCACCAGCTGTAGTTGATTCTTGGGCCCACCAGTGGAGTTGATTCTTTGGGGTACCAGTGGAGTTGATTCTTGGACCTCACCAGTAGTAGTGATTCTTTGGCCCCATCAGTGGAGTTAATTCTTTGGGTCCACTAATGGGGTTGATTCTAGGGCCCACCATAAGAGTTGATTCTTGGGGCCAACCAGCAGAGTTGATTCTTGGGGCTCACCCGTGGAGTTTATTCTTGGGGCCCACCAGTGGAGTTGATTCTTTGGGTCACCAGTGGAGTGGATTCTTGGAGCTCACCCGGAAGTGGTGATTCTTTGGCCCCATCAGTGGAGTTGATTCTTGGGGCCCGCTAGTGGAGTTGATTCTTGGGACCCACCAGTGGAGTTGATTCTTGGGGCCCACCCTATTGCTACTGTAAATTACTACACCTGACTCTTGCACTTTGTCTTTTGTCTACCTCTCTTTCTCTTTCTTTCTTCTAAAAAAGCAGCCCCAGGCCTGCCATGCCCAGGAAGCCACCATGTTCAGGGGCCCATTGTGGATTTTCTCCACTCTCCTGTGGGCCAAATTAAGCCTATCCGTCGTGGTCCATGCAAAATGATTATAATTGTTGCACAACATCAGCAAATGATCAGCAGACTTATCTTCAGGTCTACCGCCACCTTTTCTTAGAGCAGAAATGCGACCCACGGCCGGCGTAACCACATTTTTTTCCATACTCAGATATGTCTCCCTGTATCCCCTCCCCCTCTTTAGTATTATTCTCCCATAATGCCCCTAGAAAGCTGCGAAGTGCAGTAAAAAGACCAGTTTTATTTTCAAAAGGAACAGTTCAAAGCAGCCCTGTAATGACAGCTGCATTTAAAGTGGTATTGTGTCCTCTGTGGAAATATTAAGTTTGCAAATCCGGTTTTAAGAGTCGATTCTGAAATCCTTTTTTCTATGAAAGCGGTGGGTGGAAATCATAAGTGCAAAACATCAGCTATGGAAATTACTCCAGATCATATGAGGGGAGAAATAACAGAGGCTTAGATGGGGGAGCTTGCTATTATACTATCACAGCGACAAATTCTAGGTCTTCAATACACATGAGATACAATACGAGAGGTTTAGGCTTTTTTTCCCCCACTTGCGACTTAGTATAATACACGAGAAATGAATCCATTCTTAATGTGTATGCGCCGCCTCTATATACATAGATCTCTGGCCATAATAATCTTATTGAGGTGGCCAAAAAAAGTAAAAAAAAAAAAAAAAATCTATATAAAAATAAAAAATAAGAAAATAAAAAAATTAAATAAATAAAAAAAAATAAAAAAATTCAGGTTCATTTTTAAAACTTCTCTCAAGACTGATTGTTACACCAGACCCGGCCTGTGAAGATTTTCCTTATTTATTTCTGCATTTATTCATTTGCAAAGTGTTTACCGAACATGTAACATTTCATTTACAGTGTGGCCCCAGGCACAAAATGCAATTGCCAGAAAAAAAGAGTAACACAGGAAAACATCAGGGGATAAAAAAAATGGAAAATGATATCTTATAGACAAGAGGAGCCAAAATAAATACATAAATTTACCCTCTCAGGCCTAACTGGTGCACAGAGCCCTCCTAACTCTCATAAATATCGAACACGCGTGGCTGGAAAATATGGTCACAATTTTGAAGGTACAAAAAAAATCAATTATTTTTGTCTTTATGTTCTTTTTTTGTTATCTACCAGCATTAACCCCTTTAGAACTAAATGCAGTTTTATTGAATCTAAACTCCTCCACCCACAACCGAAGAAATATGTTTTTTATTTCATGAAAAGGATGCCATAGATCATATGACGAAATTGTGAAGAAAATGGCGGCTGTTAGAAGCTTTCAGAAACGTGGGAATTATATTTTAATAGAAATCTTAGGACAGAGGAAAATCTTAAAGGGGTTGTCTCACTACAAAGATTAGCTTTCAAAATGTAAGGAACTCTAAATGAAGACATTTTCCAAATACATTGCTTTCTTCATTTTTTTTTGTTATGGAGCTACAAATTATTTTATCACCTTCCTGGCTCTATTTGGTTTCCCCAGTGACCGACCTGTGTACTCCTTCTCCCCTTCTGTTTGTTCTATGTGATGGCAGAGAGTGACATCATCACACAGGTCACTGCAACCAGAGTGAGAGTCTGTGTGTTATCTGAACTTTCAGACAAAAGCCAGTAATTACTGCTATTTACTTTAGATAAATCTCCTGCTAACAGTTTCAGAGAAGCTTCTAAGCTAATCTAAACTAATTAGCAGACTGAAAACACAGAGTTGAATGCACAGAGTGAATGCACAGAGCTAGTATGCTAACGACAGACAGTCTGACCAGGAAGTGACAGGATGCGTCTATGAAACTCTGAGGGGAGACAACCCTATTAAGACCTTGAGGCTCTGATGCAAAAAAAAATCTGTAACTCGTGCTGTTATTTCTAGTGTTGTTATGGGGCAGAGGGTCTTTGGACCTTCTCAGGCACCAGGGTTTGGGTTCAACTGTATCCCCTGCATCTCTATGGTTATGGATATTTTGTGAAACTTTTTGAACTGGAGTTTTTGGGTACAATGCTAAGTCATTTTTATTTTCATTTTTGGGTGGAAATAAAATCATTAGTATTTCTAATGCCGTTATGGGATAGAGTGTCTTTGGGCTTTTTCAGGCACCAGTGCTTGGGCACAGCTATAGACCCTGCATTTCTATAGTTATGGACATTTCATGAAAATTTTTGAACAGGAATTTTTGGGTACAATGCTAAGTCATTTTTATTTTCATTTTTATTTCTAGTACTGTTATGGGACAGAGGGTCTTAGGGAAGTCTTATGCATAAGGGCAAGTAAATTCTCCACATCTCTATGGATATCTATAGTTCATTAAACTTCTTGAATATGACTTTTTGGGCACAATACTAAATCATTTTCATATTTGTTTTTTTTTTGTGTGTCAGTGGTGAATTGCAACCTTTTTCCTCTATAGGGGATGTAGCATGTTCCATCCTGTGACTACTGTGGTATCTAGTGCATAGAGTCTAACTATAGTCTGCCCTTAAAAGGGTCAGCTATAATTTGTGGAGGAATCTGGCAACAGACTACTACATCTCAATGCAGTGCACCTACAGGTGAAATTAAGCATTACAATTTTCATAATGAAATGAATGGGCTGTCCATATAATGCCCAAACCATTTAGGTTCTGCAGAAGGGGGAATATCTCTCCTTGGGAAGAGCACCATACAGGTGTTTGGAGTTTTGAGATTTCCACAATGCATCTGCATATCACAATGCATTATGGGAAAGGAACTGAGAAGCTTGAGCGCCCTCTATTGGATGTAACAAATCCTCAATTTGCTTCTGCTTCACTGAGCCTTTAAAAAGCAAAAGGGATATTAGCAAAGCCAGTATCACTCATCTGCATACAGCAAAAAGGCAATCTCAAAACTCCACACACCTATATGGTGCTCTCCCTATGAGAGATATTTCCCTTTCTGAACCACTCATTGTCTCCCAGCCAGCCAGCGAGCCAGTATCGCTCTGCTCTGCACTGATGAGTGGCAAAACCCGAAACAGCTGTATGCAGATGAGTGGTATTTTGGCTAATATCCCTTTTGCTTTTTAAAGGTTCAGTGAGTCAGAAGCAAACTGAGGATTTGTTACATCCAATAGAGGACGCTCGAACTTCTTAGCTCCTTTCCCATAATGCCTTGTGATAGGTTTTCTAGAGTGGGAAAAGCTCTTTTTAGCCATGCTATACTTTGGAAACCCTCCTAACAAAGCGCCACGTGGTCTGTGCCTCCCAGTAACACCGCTATACATCAAAAACCATATTAACATAAACCGGGTTAATGGGAAATAAAGGAATTTTCCTTATTGAAATGGCTGGGCAGCTTTAGGACTGCATCATTCCTTCCGCTGCCTTCACATACTTTAGGTGTAAGTTTAAGAGGATGGCTGATGCTTTTTTTGCCTCAGTGATTTCTCACGCCCTATTGAATAGAGACACATTTGCTCTGGTGAATTGTTGTGAACACAGGGAGGGACAGCTCATTGCTGGAAACAGGCGTCAATAAATCTTCCTGCAAGAACTCCAACACCTGCCGGATCCACTTGAGCCAATAATTGTTTAACATGACAGTGGAAATACTCGGCAAGGTAAGTTAAATGAAATATCAACATGGGGGGATGTCTGCTTTCCTAGTATCAAACTTCGTTATCTGTGCCTTGGAGAGCTGCTGTCAGTGCAATATAAACAAGCAAAAAATAAAATAAAATACAAAGAAAAATAGAAAAGAGCAGAAAAGAAGAAAGAAATCCTTCCGTTTTCCTAAAAAAATGGACAGAATAAAAATGATAGGCTATATATTATTTGATAAAGTGCTATAGAACTTATAAGGACCCGAAGAAAACATAAAAACACAAAAATAGCAAAACCCATAAAAACTGCTAATTAAGCTAATTGAATTCCACAATCTATATATGATAATATATCTTAATTAATTAATTAAAGAAGATTTTCAGAACACCCTACTGCCTGGCATTTGATTAAAATAAAAAATTATACTGCACCAGTGCCGCTGGAGATCGGGTGTCCCCTGGTGGTCCGCCAACATTGATGTAAAAATCATTGCTCAAATGACCATAAGCCAATCACTGTCCAATCAGTGGTCACTGGTCACATGTGTCGCTTGCAACCTACCTTGAGTTTGTCATTCAGCTTTTCTTGTTTGTTTGGCCATGCTGTATGCACCATGTGGCCCATCCTATTGTTATTTATTCCTGTGCAGGTTCAACTGGGTGTCGCTTCTCTAGCCAATCACCTGGGCTTTATTAAGCACTGTGTCCCACTCCTCTGGGCCTCAGTCATAGTGTTTACCTTGTTTTGGTCATTCTGTCTTGTCTGTCTGTCTAGTCCTGTTGCTGTTTACCTATCTCTTGTCATTCTGTCTTGCCCTGTTGGTGTTTACCTGGCTTCTTTCGTCATTTTTTCGGGTCTATCATTGTTTGGGGTTGCCCATTGGGGAAGGCTCCCCCGTCATTTTTATCTGGTCTAGTCATTTACGTTTTTTGTTTACATGGCTCTCATCATTCTGTCTTGTCTGTCTAGTCCTGTTGGGGTTTACATGGCTCTCATCATTCTGTCTTGTCTGTCTAGTCCTGTTGGGGTTTACATGGCTCTCATCATTCTGTCTAGTCCTTTTGGGGGTGTTATATTTTTTGTTTTTCTTTTTTCATTCTGTCTAGTCCTGTTGGTGTTTATCTTGCTCTTGTCATTCTGTCTAGTCATGTTGGTGTTTACATGGCTCTGGTCAATCTGTCTTGTCTGTCTAGTCCTGTTGGGGTTTACATGGCTCTCATCATTCTGTCTTGTCTGTCTAGTCTTGTTGGGGTTTACATGGCTCTCATCATTCTGTCTTGTCTGTCTAGTCCTGTTGGGGTTTACATGGCTCTCATCATTCTGTCTTGTCTGTCTAGTCCTGTTGGGGTTTACATGGCTCTCATCATTCTGTCTAGTCCTGTTGGTGTTTATCTTGCTCTTGTCATTCTGTCTAGCCCTGTTGGGGTTTACATGACTCTCGTCATTCTGTCTAGTCATGTTGGTGTTTACATGGCTCTCATCATTCTGTCTTGTCTGTCTAGTCCTGTTAGTTTTTTACTGGCCCCTTCATTCTGTCTTGTCTTTAGTCCTATCTTCTATCATTTGGTTTTCTTTTCTTCTTTTGTTCAGGGTCCTCTTTCTGTTTTGTCTTAGTCCTGTTGGTGTTTTACCTTAATTTTCTTTTGTCTTCTGTCGTGATTGCATATCTAGTCCTGTTTGGTCCTTATCTGTATTTCTGCCATGCTTGTGTTCCTAGCTATGTTTGGTGTTCCTGCTGATGTTTTGTTGTCTGCTGTCTGTATCCTAGCTGGTATGATGCTCCAGACTGGTCGTATGCTCCTTGCTTGTGTGTGCTCCTTACGTGTCTGAGGTCCTAGCTTACCCCTGGTCTTCCTTGTATTCTTAGTCTGTTTCTGACTGTGTTCCTTGTCCTGTCTTTGTATGTTTGGCGTCTGTCTTATGTCTGTTATATATGTCTTGTTTGACCTTTGACCGTCCTGTGTCTGTCCCTAGACCTCCTTCCCATGCCTGTATCTTGGCCTCCATTGTTTCCCATCCACTGTATTTTTGTCTCTGTCAGTGTGGTGCCTGCCTTGGCGCTTCTGGCCTTTCTAGGGTCAGCTGCCACTGCTGTGGATGGTTCTGAGGTCACACTTGGCAGTCATCAGGGTTAAGCCATCCTTAACATCAAAGTCACGCCCCCTGGGAGTAAACCCAGTAGTGGCACAGTGGGTCCACTACACTCCATTGAAAACATGACAACATGCCATACATGCAAGCACATGAGCGATGAATGTGATGTCCCTACTGAGAAACAGCAGCGCTTCAGCAGTGAAGGTAAAGTAGGGGGGGAGAGGTGAGTACAGGATATTATTTTCTTTTAACCAGTGTTGTGCTGCAGATTCTGGTTCATGTCAAGTTTTAAATGAATCTAGGCTACTGAATTCAGGCCTATGAAAAATCACCCACAAAATCAACCTTAACCCTAACCTGAGTTTATGTTTAGAGCATGCTTACAAACCCCCTGCGACCTTTCTTGGCAGCTGCAGGGGGCAGGAGAGGAGAGTTGCCCCTTGTCTCCTGTCCCCTGCGGAATGACTCTAGCAGTTGCCTATTGCAAAAGCCTAACCAACCTTCAGGAAAGCTGGATGACACTCCATCCCCCAAATGTGGCTACCAGTTTTCCTATCACGAAAAGCTGGGGGATACCTGTAGGCGATGACTGTCACCCAACTTACCTGCATGCTGAATAGGCTGAAAAGCCTATGTATTTGTATATGTGTAATGTTTGTTTATTTACAGGTTCACTTTTGGAATACCTCGGATTCAGTAGATTATGTCAAGTCAGCCTTGGATGTATGTTTCTTTAAATAAAATGGTTAGGGGAGGCTGTTGTTGGAGAGTGTTTATTAAAATAAAAGTTTTTTTGTTCAATTTGTGTCTGTTTTTTTCCCATTTAATTCCAATGTTAGTAATGGAGGCGTCTGACAGACATCTCTCCATTACTCTCGCTCGGGCCTTGTGTCATCCAAGGCTGATACTAATCCCCTGTCACTATTATCCCAGTGCTCAACATAGCAGGGATACTGGGAAAAGCCCAGTTGCTATCAGAAGCCTACTCTCCAATGTGAAGGTCCACGGCTGCGGCCTGGTATTTTTAGAGTGGGAAAGGCCCAGTATCCGTGGACCTTCCCAATTCTGATAGTATCAGGCTGCAGCTGTTGGTTTTACCTTGACTGGTTATGGAAAATAGGGGGGAACCTGCATAGTTTTTTTCCCGAAAATGATTTGTTTATTGAGAATCTAAACATAGGTATCCACTGTAATGATTACTGTAGTTGCTAATTTTTGGATTCTCAATAAATAAATAAATGATATGGATACAATTCCCTCACCATTTTCCATAATCAACCAGTGTAAAACCAACAGCTGCAGCCTGATATGTTCAAAATGGGAAGGTCCGTGGATTCTGGTCCCTCCCTACTCTAAAAATACGAGCACGCAGCCGTGGACCTTCAAATTAGAGAGTAGGCTTCTGAATGGCAACGGGCTCTTCCCAGTACCCTTGCACATTGGGTACTGCCCTAATAGTGACATGGGGTAAGTGTCAGCCTTGGAATGACAAACACCACCACTGGCTCATACCAAACCCAAGTGATAGTAATGCAGATGCATCTGTCAGGCCCCCTTTCTTACTAACACGGGACTTAAATGGAAACTAAAAACAGACACAAAACGTACAAAATTGTTTTTGTTTATAAATAAACACTCCCGAGCGCCTACCTTTGCCTACCCATTGTCTTAACCCTGCATGGGCGTAACTATAGCCATCTATCAAACATAAAAAAAAACTTTGATATTCTTAGTTCACACGTTTTGATCAAAAAATGCTTAAGCCACCCACGAACTCAAGGCCGGGTGGTCCTACTCTATTGTTACCTCTCAAAAGAGCCAAATTCAGGCCTCTCACTGGGTCAACCGACCTCCATTATCCAGAGAGAAAAATAAAAAAACACACCAACCCTGCAAGCTGCACTTATATGACAGCCTGTGAAAAGTGGGCGGGGTTCCTCCCTATATAATTTAAAAGCAATATATGCCAAATACAACGTGCCGGTGGCACCCAGGTTCACAGTGTGTTTTTTCAGAAATGTTTTTTTGTGCAGAACTATACGTTGTATTTGGCATATATTGCTTTTAAATTATATAGGGAGGAAGGGATGCCTCCATTTTGGTTTTCTGCACCCCGCCCACTTTTCACAGGCTGTTATATAAGTGCAGCTTGCAGGGTTGGTGTGTTTTTTTATTTTTCTCTCTGGACAATGGAGGTCGGTTGACCCAATGAGAGGCCTGAATTTGGCTCTATTGAGAGGTAAAGATAGCGTAGGGCCACCCGGCCTTGAGATCATGTTGTAAGTTCGTGGGTGGCTTAAGTATTTTTTGATCAAAACGTGGGAACTAAGAATCTCAAAGTTTTTTCATGTATGATAGATAGCATAAATGCTTCTTTAGGGATTTCCATGTAATGTATTGCCCTAACTATAGCCATAGCGCAGGCGCAGGTACAAAAACATTGTTTCTTTTTGTAAGGAACAAGCAGTTGGCGAGTTTTTTCTCTTCAGCACTACTATTTGGGTTCCCTGATATATAGCAGTATTATCTATAACTTTTATTATTGTTACCTATGCTGAAGTTTTAATTTATTCTCATTAGGTGAAGAGGCCAAATCACATTCTGTTATGGGAATTCTAGTTATGTCCCAGATGATGTATGTGTTTTTTAGGGGTGGAAAAAAATGTTTACTGGTGCAAATATATACCAACACTAGTACTGTAAGGGTATGTTCACACGGCGTCTATTCATCCGTGTAGCATACGCTTTTTAGCTGCGTGTTTGGACCCGTCTGTCGGACCACAAATGGACCCAAATACGCAGCTCACAAATAGCAATGTGCTTTTACATTGCTTTTAATATGAGACACACATCCGCGTTCACACGAGTGATCACCAATGCGAGTCTCATTGCATCTTTCGGATCCGTTCCAAGAATTGACATGTCAATTCTTGGTCCGAAAGACGCAGCAGGAGCCCCATCTAAAATGATAGGGTTCGCTCCTACTGCATCTAACACGCATCCAAACATGCAGCTGCGTGTTTTGGTACGTATTGGATCTGTTTCACATGTAATTGCTGCAGCGTTTTTCGGATCCGATTTTCGGTTCCAACACGGATCCAAAAACGGATCCAAAAACGCTGTGTGAACATACCCTAAGTAAAATATTATTTCATTTTATTCAATAATAAAAAAAAAAAATAACAAAGGACTTAAAGGGGTTGTCTCACTACAAGAATTGCTTTTTATGTTAAAGATCTTGCAAAAACAAGTCACTTTGCAATATGTGTCCATTAACAGTGTCCTACCTATTCCTAGATATCCCCTCTTGTATGGGCTGCATCAGTTTCTCAGGTCCCTATAGCTACAGACCTGTTTGATCTCTCCTGATAGGCTGCCAACACTGGTTGCTATAGCTACAGACCTGTTTGATCTCTACCGATAGGCTGCCAACACTGGTTGCTATAGCTACAGACCTGTTGCTCTCTAACTGCAGCACTATTAGAAGATGCCAGGTATAAACCCGTAAAACACCCCTTAATTCTAAATGAAAACAAGTAAACTTTACTGATGTAATATGAATCACTTTAGTGAGACAACTGGGGAATAGATGGGTGAAGCTTCTTCTACTATTGGGCATCTATAAATTAATCAGAATATCAGTATTTACTGCTTTAACTGAAGATCATGAAGGGATCATGACACTAGCTACTAAATCCATTTACTCACAATAGATACTACTAATAAAGAATAAAGTTAATACCAAAATATAGTCACATGACGACAAAAATACAAATCCATGATTTGCAGATGTCACATAAATTGCTAAAGTGTCACAGTTCTACAGAATCTAAAACTAAACAAATCACAACCATGATACATCCTAAGACCAAACTGTCTATGCAAAGTAAATAGAGTAATTACCCCAGTCTCTGAAATGAAGCATTCCGCATGCGCTTCTTCCAGGGGACCTGTAACACCTGCTTTTATAATGCCCTGTAGTATTAGTATCTCCTCCCATCTACTCCCCAGCTGTACACTTAGACCGGGTTTTACAAGGC
>JAODAL010025176.1:0-59143 GCA_025379985.1 Phyllomedusa bahiana
CTTCCGGGGCCTTTCACTTTTAAATTCCCCCAGCAAATTTCATTCCCCCAAACTTCCCACCAATTGGGGCCCCTTCACCGGGAAAAGAGGCGAACCCGAAATGTTGGCCTCCAGAGGTAAAAAAGGGGTTTTTTTATAGATCAAAAAGACTCCCTTTTCTCCTCAGCGCCGGGTCTTGGTTGGGCCCAAAGATCCTGAGAACCCCTTCTTATGGAGGTGAATGCCTCTTCCGGGGGGGCCGGGGGGGTCCTAAACACAGAAAACCCCTAAAGGCAAAAACTTCTAATGGGGTTTCTTTCCAAGGCCTTTTTGGGCCGGCGGAGAAAAAAATTAAGGGCCTTTGGGGGATCAGGAGTTTTTGGGCCTTTAAGGGTTTGGGCCCCTAAAGGAATGGCAAACATCTGCTGGGGGGGGGGCAGGGTAAACCCAATTTTTACATCTTTACTTTTTCCAAGGGAATTTTACTTTTTCCCCTTCAGGGGGCCCGCGTTTCCCCCGCCAAGCCAGGTGGGGTCTCTCTTTTTCTCCCCGCTTTGACTTTTGCATTCACTTCCCGGGCCTGCTGGGGAAAATGTCAGGTGATGCCCTTCCCTTTTGCCTCTGATGTGGTTGGGGGAAGAACCTATGTAAAAACCCACATTTTTTCTCCCGAAGGGGTTTGGTTTTTCACATGGCTCCGTAGATCCCCCAAAAGCGTTCCTGCGGGCAAGACTTAGTGCCTCCAGCCCACCAGGAAAAGGATATGGTTGGGGGCATAGTTTTTCTTGGTGGGCTGGTTTCCCCCCCGGTACGGAATTTCCTTTGCTCCCATCTCTCGGGCCCCAAATGGGGGCCCAAATTTTGGGCACAAGACGTCAAGGATTTTACCCTCCCCGGTGAAAAGTGCCCCTCAAAAACAAGGTCCCCCCTTTTCAGGGGCCCCGCAGGTTTTACTCCCGGGCTGCCCGTTCCAAAATTCCTTGGACACACAAAAACCCTTGGATTTCTTTCACGAAACCTACCTATGTCTTCGGGAATTTCCCAAGTTATTTTGGGTGGTCACGGACTGATTCTCGAAGATGCCCCACTTCGTCCCCTTTCCCCGGGGCCTGCCGTGCTGCACACCCAAATTTTGCCGGTCATTTCTTCCAGAATATCTTTCATCTACAGGGGTTACCTTTTGCACACCCCGTCCCCGATCCGGGATTTTCCAATTTGAAATCCCGAATTTGGCGGGTGTTTATGTTCCCTGTTTAAAAGTAAGCGGGGACTTTTTTTGGGGCCCTACCACCCTCAGCCCTTAGGGACGGTGGAAAAAAAGGTTAAACCCAAAATTCTGGGAGAATTTTTGCGGCCCCAAATTTTATCCAGGATGCCCGGGCCCAAATTTGGGCCAAAGCTCCCCTCCCCTGGGCTGGGTTTTTCCCTTTAAAACCAAATTCGTGACTGGGGATGCGCCGGGGGGGGGGTTCCCCCAAATTTTTTTTTTGGGCCTAGGGGGGGGGGGGACCCCGCCCCGGCCATTTCCCCTCCCCACAGGTTGGAGGTGCCTCTTGGGTGATTGCCCAATTTTCCCGGGGATATAAAGGGCCTTTCTCCCCAAAGGGGAAGGGAAAAACTCAACTTTCCCTACTTTTTGGCCTCTGCTAAATTTGAAGTTAAAGCGGGCAAGGGGGAAAAGACCTGCCCCGATATTCCCCCCGGGGACAGGGGGGAGGGTGTTTTCTTAAAAGTGGGTTTACTTTTGGGAAGTTTCCCCAAATTTTACAATTTTTGGGTGCTGATTCCGGGCCCCCTTAAAAGGTGCTCCGGCAGTTTATTAACCCAGTGACATCCCAAAATTTCTGCTTCCCCCCCATGGGCCCCGGGGTTCCAAACTTTTTTTTTCCCACGTTTCCCTCCTCAAGCCTTTTGGTCCGGGAAACCGATTTTTTCAAAAGAATGTATTCCCCTTTCCCCCAAATTTAGTGATTCTGCTGACGTTTTTCAAAATTTAAAAGAAATCTTGGCCAGGGAAGGATTTCCCCCAGGGGGGAGGGCGTTTTTTCCCTCGTGGATTGGAAAGGGCTTCGGCCCTTTGAGGAGGACCCTGGGGCCAAAATTTGAATATTTTAAATTCATGATCTTCTGCAGGTTCCTTCAGGCAAAAAAGGGAGGGGAGGGGGTTTACTGAAACCGGGTTGGCCCCGCGTCCCGGCCCATGGGTCGCGGGGCCGGGGCCGTTGTTTCCCTCTTTAAGGGGCCGCCTGGGGGGGGAGGGGGTGGGGGTGCTGTTTCCTGCTAGGGCCGGGGGGGCACCCCCCCCAAACCCGCTAACATCCACGCTCCTGTTCGGCACCCCCCCGGGGCCCGGGGCCGGAATGGGGCATGCCCCCACGCTCTTAAAAATTGTTAAAATTTTAAAGGGACAGGCGGTGGTAATTGGTAATTCCCGGGGCGGCTACTCTATATAGTGTATTTTTGTCAGCCCCCTTCCCTGGTGGAAATCTTTTTGTTGCCCCTTTTTTCCCTGGGAAAAGTTCCGGGTTGTGTTTACTGCCTTGCCGTGTGTTCTGACCTCTGCCTACGTTTATCGACTTCCCTTTTTCCCGCCTGCCCGACCCTGCCGCCTGCCCCCCGGGGACTATGCCAAAGTCTCACGTTTCTGTACCACTCCCCCCTTGGCCCCCACCGCAAGAAAGGGTCACTTTCCGGGGATTTGAAACCCTGTTTAGACTCCCGCCGCAGCAATTTCCATCCCGCGGGGGGGGGCGGCCGGGGGGCTCTGGTAAAAACCCGGGGTGGGAAAAACCCCTACTTAGTTTCCCGGGCTTCCAGAAGTGGGTTAACCATTGCTTGCGGCGGTCCAGAGGATCCACATCCTGGGGGCCCTTACACCTTCCTGTTTTATATTTCAGAGGGAAAAGGTAAACTTTTGCCCAAAATGCTTTCCGCTAACCCAGGGGAAAAAGTGCAACTCTGCCTTAAGAAAATTAAAAATAGACAAATCACCCGGGGAACTTCTGTTTGGGAAAAAGTTTGAAGGTTTTCTTAAAAGATGCTATACTGGAGTATCTCTCTGAAAATAAAAGTATAACTACGTTCCAGTATGAAAAGCACAAAAATGAAGTGTGTATCAGCTCACCCAGATCTCTCCTGTCTCCGGTGGAGTCACGGCCGAAGGATTAACCCCATCCACATTGTATCACTGTTCAAAGCATGCAGCCAGCTTCCAAACACTGGATGAAGGGGAGCTCAGCCAGATGAATAATTCCTTTTAAAAATCCATATCTTTATTTCTTGTCTTGTTACAAAAATATATATCAATGCACATAGGAAGTTGCATATACATAAAAAAAGTTAATCCATCTGTTTAAAAGACCAGTTTGGCTGAAGCGTTTCGGGAGGCAACAACTCCCTTACTCATGGCTCTGATTACTGTCTCAGCATAGGTTTATGAAGGTTCGGTCCTGTCAAACTAATCTCATCAGCTTCTATGAGGAAGTTAGTTCTAGACTAGATTGGGTTGGATGTCATGTATCTGGATTTTTCCAGTATTTGATACTGTGCCACATAAAATTTGGTAAGTAAAAGGATAATGCTTGGACTGGGGGAAAATGTTTGCAAGTGGGTAACTAGCTCAGTGATAGAAAACAAAGGGTGGTGATTAATGGTACATACTCAGTCTGGATCCCTGTTACTAGTGGGGTCAGTATTGGGCCCTATTCTCTTTAATATATTCATTAATGATCTTACACATTGCACAGTAGAATATCAGTCTTTACAGTGATACTAAGCTCTGTACAGTAATTAACACAATAGAGGATAATGTTTTATTACAAAGGGATCTGGATAAGTTGGAGGCCTGGGCAGAGAAGAGGCAGATGAGGTTTAACACAGATAAATGCAAGATTATGCACATGGGGAGGAAAAATCTATTCCATGATTGCTTGTTAAACGGGAAATCGCTGGGAAAAAATGACATGGAGTAGACAGTAAACTCAATAGAAGTAGCCAGTGTCAGGCAGCAGCTGTCAAGCAAATAGGATCATGGGGTATATTAAAAGGGACATAGATACACATGATGAGAACATCATTCTCACATTATAAAGTCACTGGTCAGACCACATATGGAATATCGTGTACAGTTTTGGGCACCAGTTCACAGGAAAGACATTGTAGAGCTTGAACAGGTACAAAGGCGGGCAACAAAAATAATAAAAGCACTGAGTGGACTGCAATACCCAGAAAGATTAGCAAGATTAGGGTTATTTAGTTTAGAGAAAAGATGGCTTCGGGGGGGACATGATAAATATATTTAAATATATTAAAGGTCAATATACAGAGATCCCCCAAGATCTATTTATACCAGGACTGTATCCAGAACAAAGGGGCATCCTCTAGAGGAGAAGAAAGTTTCTACATAAACATAGGAGGGGATTCTTCACTGTAAGAGCAGTGAGACTGTGGAACTCTCTGCCAGAGGAACTTTTCATGGTGAATTCACTAACAGAGTTCAAAAAGGGTCTGGAGGCGTTTCTAGAGTGTAATAATATAACAAGTTATAGTGACTAGGATTCTGGAGAAGGGTCGTTGATCCAGGGATTTATTCTGATTGCCAGATTGAGGTGGGGAAGGAATTTTTTCCCTAAAATAAGGGCAATTGACTTCTACCTCATAGGGGGTTTTGCCTTCCTCTGGATCCACACTGTAGCACAATAGGCTGAACTGGATGGACGTCTGTCGTTTTTCAGCCTTACAAACTATGTAACTATGTAACCTTAAGTAATACATTCAGTTTTCTTCACAAAACCCTTATATTGTTACCTGTGACAAAGTTCAGTAAATATGTCTGCACAAGCAACACCTTGTAAAGCACATGACACATGTATAATCTGTGTAATCTCTATGAGTATACTACATTTTACATGTTCAGTGAGACATTGAAGACTAACTTCCTAGACGGAAAACATTGTATGACTCCCTCCTTTAGAAGAATGGCATACATCATAGACATCAGCGTACATTAATTAACCACTCTGGAATGCATACATAAGATATAATGTAGAAATTCATCCTTGTTCCTGAAGAATAAAAAGTAAGCCAATGCAAGGATACAATATTTACCAACATATGAATGCTTTTCTGTGGGTCAAATAGTTGGTATTTGGACCCAATTTCTAAGACTTTTAAAACCCTCCCTACCACCATTCACTGTGCTAAAATAGAAAATTAACCCATACTTCCCTCTCCCATCACCATCGCTCCTGCGCTGCCTGTGCATCAGTGCTCTCCCCATATGATGCTGCAATTAATCTCTGACCTTAGCCGTCACATGCCTGCATGTACAGCATGTGACCACAAAGGTCAGTGACCGGCTGCTGCATCATGTGATCCATTAACATGGCGTCATAGGTGTGGGACCGTAGGGGGGAGAGTGTGACCTTGTTGGTGAGAGTAGAGTTCAAGGGGTTTTGCCACGATCTCATTTCATACCCGCTGTATCCAGCTCTTCAGCTCTGTGTGCTCAGAAGGAGGTGTGTGTGATTTCTTTGAATTGCATATCATGTCACCCAGCAGGATGACATCACTAGGCCTTTCCTCTCTGTAGTCAAAGAAAGATCAGTTTATATAAAGCATTGTGAGTAGCTGAGAGGTAAAGTTTTTGCTTCACAGCACAAGGGTCATTGGTTCAAATCCCTGCAGGAACCAAACCTGTGGATTTTCTCTCTTTATCAATGCACATACCTGATTGAGGTTTCTTTTTTTATGTATTGGCACAGTTTGACTAATTACAAATGAATACAGAGGACAGGAGTAGAAGGACAGCACCTGGGGTTTGAACACTCAGTAGCTGCCTGAGAGGAGAGGTGATGTCTGAGCATGTGCGACCAGGGCTGAGAAGCTCACAGCCCTGGTCGTATCCCCTGGAGATGAGCTGTAAACAATAGATCACTAAAGGAGCAGCTAAGTCAAAATCGGTGCAGAATTTTTAATAAAAGGAATGGTGAAAATGTTTTTTATTTCATTTGCAAGAT
The DNA here is from genome assembly GCA_025379985.1 of Phyllomedusa bahiana. Classification (NCBI taxonomy): domain Eukaryota; kingdom Metazoa; phylum Chordata; class Amphibia; order Anura; family Hylidae; genus Phyllomedusa; species Phyllomedusa bahiana. Next base: position 5,997 of record JAODAL010025176.1, read on the forward strand.
TCCCACCTCAATTTTACTTCGTGGCAAAACCCCTTTAAGTATGGATTCATTTTCTATTTTAGCACAGTGGGAGCTAGTAGAGAGGTTTTTAGAAGAGTTGGAAACCCCTTTAACCCTGACATCTTCTTTTGTAGACTTAAGGGAATGTGTCGTTAGAAAATGACCTACTATTTAAATCATCTTTGTAGGTGAAAATAGTTTTGGTGATTTTATTTTTATTTTCTATGTCATTATGTATATTTTTTTTAAAATCCGGAAATCCTGCAGTTGTATTTGGGCTAATATGCTTATTAACCCTTTAAAAACTGTCCACTGTCTTTTGACGGCAGGGGGTGCGTGTACTCTGACAGCAGCATTGCCAAAAGATGTTGCTGCCTCGGAGTGGGGTTTGCAGCTCCCAGTGCAGCAGTTGCACTAGTAACAGAGCTGTAGTTAACAGCTCCATTCCTAGAGCAGTCTCTGTGCTTGGCTGGGATCATTGGGATTCCTCTGCCTGATGGAGCTTAGGTAAAATCTGTACAGGGGATCTAGAGTAGCCCCAGAGATGTCTGTATACTAATCCTGCTGTCAGGGCACAAGGTGTGTTACCCTAATAGGAGCCTGTGTCATACTGATGACTTTTTAGTAGTTTCCTCATATATCATCACAGGAAGTAGTGTTATGTTTTGGGTCAGCCTGAACCAAAGTGACACAAATCTTGCTGGAATTGGTCAGCATACCTGGCAACCAATCAGCAGCCTGACAGTCAGACTGGCAATATAAAGTGTATTATTCATCTTAGATGTGGGCAGGAATCCTCAGTGAGACATATTTTTTCCTAATGTGGATTTGAAAACTGCAATGCATAAAAAAAAGAAAAAAATATGTCAATTACTGACTCATTTTCTGTGCAGATGACTGGGATGTAGATTAGTTGCCCTGAATGGGGTTAATCCACATCCAAAACCGCAAAATCTGTGGCAATAAGAAAAGGAACAGACAGAAAATATCTAGTTATAAAATAATGCTGTGTGAACACACCCTCAAGTTAAGTTGCAATCACATAGAAGAAATTGTAATGCATCCGGTACAAATAGTTCGCAACACATGTGGCAAGCACAAGCCAGAGATCGCCAGGTGTGATACAGCGCTATTTCTGGGCTTGGAGATTCAATTCCAAATATAGACCCCTTTGTTCCTCAGACGTTTTATGCTAAAACAACGTAGATTTTTTCTTTAACGAGAAACACATGTCCTAAGGTTTTAGGCAATCCTAATAAAATGGACACAGCAGGGATCGTTCATGTGCCAACATTTTCATAACAGCTTTCTAGGCAAAAAGGCTAAGACTGAGCGCTGCTCACTACGTATGAGCCAGACGCATAGCATATCTATGAGAAAAGTTGCCCTCGCTGGTTTCGTAACACTGCAGTTGATGGAAATAGTTGGCATATGATGTGTTGTGTGATCTTAAATTGATCTATATTTAGGTTGAGGCACCAAAAGTACTGATTGACTTCAATGATTATCACATACCTCCCAACTTATTGAATGGTCAAAGAGGAACACTTAGGCTATGTTCTCACGGCGTAATTTTGGCGCGCATTTCGTGTCATATTTGCGCTCTAATACGAGCGAGATGCGCGCAGAAATTACGGTAATCCATAGTTCTCATAGAGAAGTATGGATTACGCCTCTTCTCCCCGGGCGTACAATACGATAGCATTGTACGCCCGGGGAGATAAGTGACATGTCAATTACTCGCGGCGTGAGTAAGGACAGTCTATGGGGCTGGCGGGTCACCAGCCCCCCCTTCGCGACGCGGGAAAAAGCGGCGATCAGCGCGACTCCTAAGCACCCGGCGTAATTGTGGGGCGTACTTTAGCCCGGCAATTACGTCGTATGAACATAGCCTTATGGTTCATTGAGCAGAGTATATCTGTTTTATGTATAGCTATATTCTTCAAATTTTTTTTTTTTTAGTTTACAGATTAGCCAAATATCATGTGAAGTCAGACATTTTTATAACCCAAATTTCAAAAAATTATTAAATAATGTATAAATGGTAGTCTAAAATGCAGTTAGGAACAAAGGGGGTTATTTTTTGGTGCAATATACTAAGCTGACTTTTGCAAGTTTTATCAAATCAAAAATAGGGACATTAAGGGCCACATGCATGAAAACTGTCTAGGTCTAAAACTCACTTTGTTGCCCAGAGCAACCAATCAGAGCGCCCCTCTCATTTTTTCCAGATCTCTATATGCAAAGAAAGAGGCGCTCTGATTGGTTGCTATGGGCAACAAAGTTAGTTTTAGACCTAGACCGTTTTCATACATGTGTCCCTTATAGAGTAAAGTGGGACAAGGGGATTTCTGTCTAAAATAGGGACTGTCCCTCCTAAAGAGGGACACTTGGGAGATTTGGTTATCATCAAGCTTTACAAGGGTCATGCACAGTACCATATGCTTATAGTACTGTCTAAAGAAGCTCATACCTAAGGTGGTATGAACAATTGGGGCTGTAAAAAGTGATCTCTGTCAGAATCGCCCATAAATGTACATATATCTATATGAGAAGGCATCTGCCTCCAGTTGCTTTCTATGAGCGTCTTCACGACTTCTAGCTAGGCATACTTGGAGGATGAGGTATTACACTCATATGTTGTCATCATTTGGCCTCATCTCTCCATTTACTTTATATTTGGCTTACATTACAACTTTAAAGTTTTGAGCCTATATAATAAGATACTTCAAGAAATGAACAACAGCAAAGACACAACCCAACAATTATTATTTTGTAGAAGGTTTTTCATATTATTTCACACGTATTAGTTGTCGACCTTTTAGAAACATATTGCTATATAATGTTAAAGTCTTTATGACTAAAACGTCCTAAATCAAGATTAACAGTACAACATTAAATAGTATGAGGGTGGGTTTCCACATGCAGTTTTTGACAAAAGTTTTCTCTGGCACTTTTTTTCAGCTAAAATATCTGCTGAAAACAATAGTAAAACATTAAATGCAATTCAATGCTTGTTGGTTTGTGGTGTTTTTTTTTTTTTTACTTATGCAACAAAAAAAAAACACAGCAGCACTATGCAGATAACCAAGATACAAGCAAACATTAGATGTATGAATTATTTTAAATAATGTTGGGTTCATTATTTTAATAATGAGCCGATCTTTCAATGGCAAGGTGACCTTATTTCAGACGGGAACCTATGCTAAACTGACCCTGATGCCTAGACCTTACCTCCATATTAAGGACCAGCTCTAGTTGTTGTTTTTTTTACATGTTTGGTACATTTTCGGGTCCTTGGAGTATCTATGTTTTTAAAAAGCGACATGGTCTAACGGTGAAAATGTATGGAAAATGCATGTGAAAATCTAAATTGTTTAAAGAATAAAAAAAACAAAACAGAAAAAGCTTGTACAAAACACATATAAAGCATGGCATATTTTACAGTGAAAAAATGGCATAAAAATATGATGGGAAAGATTTACTAAACAGTTTGAACTTAAAATCTGATGTAAAATATGCCACAATTGAATTTTAGGGACATTTCTCACTTTTTTTAGACACTTTTTAAACCTCACTCAACAAGGTGATGGCTTAGCTAGAAAGAAGTTTGATTTTTTGGTAAAGGTACCTGACTTAAAATACAATCAACTGCACCAAAATTATAGAAGATTGGTGCAGAGTAAACCAACCAAAAATGTGTCTGTCTGTCTGGCGCGCACCCCCCCCCCCCCCAAAAAAAAAAAAAAAGAAAAAAATGTTGTTGGGTGAACAGGAAAAAAAATCCAATTTTGCCTTTTGTTTTATGGGTTTAGTTTATGTTGGAGCTTATGCTGAACAGTTTAATTGTCATGTTATCTGTATTCAGCGGGTCAGTACAAAGGCCACATTATCACCACTACAAGTGACTAATACAATCATAATATTACTGACCAAACCAGTATACCAAGACAAATAATACCAATAACAACAATGTACAAGGACCAAATAATACCCCACATACCACTACCATATAGTAAGTCCTACCACTGTACTGTTACTGGCCAAATCAATAAACCAAAACCAATAATTCCGCTAACAACAATATACAAGAACCAAATAATACTGCAATATCATGATCACATATCACCACCATAAATGGTTTGAATAATACCATTGTATTGTTACTGAAAATAAACCATTACACTAAGAGCAATATCGCCACCATACATTGACCATATAGTGGTAGATACTAGTTGTATACAGGCTTTGCAACCGTATAAGTGATTACTGGGCAATTACATTTAGTGACTCACAACAGTGTATACCGTCCGCTTAGCCTCAGTCACTGCCTGCATCATGCAGGCGGCGGCTGCGAGTACTGTATCGCGGGGTCTATGTGACTGCAGCTGTGTGGCAAGGGGAGCCTGTGGGCTCCCCTAGCTTAGGGGCCCGGTCACAACTGCGACCACTGTGACCCTTGTAGCTATGCCACTGCTTCCTTTACTTGACAGTTCCTTGAATTTCTCAATTTATTAGCCCCCTTTTCCCTTGATTCTTCCAGACCCATTTGTACCCATCGAAGCCCAGTCTATTGACTTTCGTCTTATCACTTCAAATTAGCCGTTTCCAAACTTCTACTGTCCACTTGTCATATTTTTTTGTAAAGCTCTGGATTACCGTAATTGTGGTGTGCATCTCGCCGCGTATTAAGCGCAAATACGTGGCGAAATGCGCGCCGAAATTACGCCGTGTGAACATAGTCTAATAGGCAATATGGAAGAATACTACCAATGTAAGATAGACGTGAATGGATAAATACATATAACCCACATACACAATCAATATACATACATGAAATCTGTCCTATAATTTAACTCCCTAGGAAACCTAGTGTCAAGGGTTAAAATTCAAAATGCTTCTCGATTTTTAAGGGCAGCTCTCTAATCTCCTCCTCGTATAGGCTTATACACTTTCTCTAAACAACAGACTTTAAGTGTAGCAAAATTACCACTGTGAAAATCACGAAAGTGCTTGGAAGCCCTTGACATATGAGGAATACTGTCATTTACCGCATTATATACGTGTTTGTGTATCCTCACATTTAAACATCTCATTGTACATCCTATTTATTACACTGTGTACAAAATACCATATAAATGACATACCTACTATGACAATTATTAAACGACTGTATACAATATGTTTTCTGTGTGGATGCTGAAGTGAAATGAGACCATGCAGCTGCTACAAGGAAATTATAGTTTTACATGTGTCCATTCAAAGAAATGTACTGTAATAAATGTGTAAAATGGCAGATATGCTCTGGGTGTGTAGCGGTGGTGTGTGTGGATGTCAGGCCTACTGGTGTGGGTTTGCTGGAGAGATGTAGTAAATCAGTGCAGGAATCCACCACAGAGACTTCAGAGATCGTGCAGGCTTTACTCACGGCTCAATACTTAAAGGGAACCTGTCACATAGATTGAGCCCCCTGGCTGAGGGCAGAACAAGCTAGTGACAGACATGCTGTTTCCAGCGCTGTGTCCCTTATTCTGTAAGATGCTGGAGTTTTCATGTATGGGATCCTGAAATTTCTGTTGCCGGCCCTGCCCATAGATAAGAGCGTAGTACAGTATATACCAAGACATCATCCCTATAGATAAGAGTGCACATTATATATTGAAACATCACCCCCATAAAAAAGGGCGCACATTATATAACAAGAAATCACCCCCATAGATAATTGTGCACATTATATACCGAGACATCACCCCCATAGATAAGAGCGTAGTGTAGTATATACCAAGACATCACCCTCATAGATAAGAGTGGACATTATATACCAAGACATCATCCCTATAGATAAGAGTGCACATTATATACTGAAACATCACCCCCATAAATAAGAGCGCACATTATATACCAAGACATCACCTCCATAGATAAGTGCGCACATTATATACCGAGACATCATCCCTATAGATAAGAGCGCACATTATATACTGAAACATCACCCCCATAAATAAGAGCGCACATTATATACCAAGACATCACCTCCATAGATAAGAGTGTACATTATATACCGAGACATCATCCCTATAGATAAGAGTGCACATTATATACTGAAACATCACCCCTATAAATAAGAGCGCACATTATATACCAAGACATCACCACCATAGATAAAAGTGCAAATTATATACCGAGACATCACCCCCATAGATAAGAGTGCAAATTATATACCGAGAAATCACCCCTATAGACAGGGCCGCCATACAGGGGGTACAGCCGTTACTCCTGTGTGGGCCCAGTGGAATAAGGCCCCCTTATTCCTCATGACAGTGCGCCGCCCGGCGGCGCAGCCGCCGAACCAGGCTCGGACTGGTCCGCAGTGTGGGCCCCGAGCTCCTGCGGGCCCCGGAGGCAGTCCGCCGCTCCCCTGGGCCCGTCCGTCGCATTCGGTCTCGGAACGCCCGGGCCCTGCGTCCCGAGCGCTCAGAGACCGGCCCGGGAGTCGGGGACTAATGTCCCCGACTCCTGGGGCTGCGCGGTGTCAGGGGAGCACAGCGCCACTAGCGCTGCGCTCTGCTGATCTCCCTGGCAGGCTGAAGGTGTTAGGACTTCAGCCTGCCGAGCGCCGGCCCCTACTGCTGACGTAGGCGGCGTGGTTGCGTCACATCACGGCGGGGAGTGTCCGGGAGCGGCAGGAGCGGGAGCGAGGCTCAGGTAAGTGGCTGTTTTTTTTGTTTTTCAAATATATATATATACTCTAACTCTCTATATACCTAATCCTAAAGGGGGCCCAGATGCAACCTAAACCTAAAGGAGGCCCTGACATTACCTAATCCTAAAAGGGGGCCCTGACGCTACCTAATCCTAAAGGGGGCCCTGACATTACCTAACTCTAAAGGGGGCCCTGACATTACCTAACCCTAAAGGGGGCCCTGAGGCTACCAAATCCTAAAGGGGGCCCTGACATACCATAACCCTAAAGGGGGCCCTGAGGCTACCTACTCCTAAAGGGGACCCTGAGGCTACCTAATCCTAAAGGGGGCCCTGACATTACCTAACCCTAAAGGGGGCCCTGACATTACCTAATGCTAAAGGGGGCCCTGACATACCTAATCCTAAAGGGGGCCCTGACATTACCTAACCCTAAAGGGTGCCCTGAGGCTACCTAAACCTCAAGGGGGACCTGAGGCTACCAAAACCGAAAGGGGGCCGTGATGCTACCTAATCCTAAAGGGGGCCCTGACGCTACCTAATCCTAAAGGGGGCCCTGACATTACCTAACCCTAAAGGGGGCCCTGACATTACCTAATCCTAAAGGGGGCCCTGACATTACCTAATCCTAAAGGGGGCCCTGACGCTACCTAATCCTAAAGGGGGCCCTGACATTACCCTAATCCTAAAGGGGGCCCTGACGCTACCTAATCCTAAAGGGGGCCCTGACGCTACCTAATCCTAAAGGGGGCCCTAACGCTACCTAACCCTAAAGGGGGCCCTGACGCTACCTAACCCTAAAGGGGGCCCTGACGCTACCTAACCCTAAAGGGGGCCCTGACGCTACCTAACTCTAAAGGGGGCCTTGATGCTACCTAACTCTAAAGGGGGCCCTGAGGCTACCTAAGTCTAAAGGGGGCCCTGGCTACCTACAAACTAAAGGGGACTCTACCTGCACACTTGCTAAAGGAGGCCCAGACTTCCTGCACACTAGCTAAAGGAGGCCCCGAACTACCTGTATACTACATAAAGAGGCCCCTAACTACCTGTATACTACCTAAAGGAGACCCTTAACTGCCTGTCAACTACCTAAAGTGGCACCCTAACTGCCTGTATATTACCTAAAGGAGACCCCTAACTGCCTGTATACTACCTAAGGGAGGCCCTAACTGCCTGTATACTACCTAAAGGGGTCCCTAACTGCTTGCAGCCTATATAAAGGGGGCCCTAACTACCTACAGCTTACCTAACTGGGGGCAACCACCTACCTACAGCCTACCTAACTGGGGTCCACCAACCTAACTGTAGCCTATCTACTTTCCTAACTGGGGCCTGCTTATCTACCTGGGGGCTATTTACCTACCACCCATGGCTATTTACCTACCACCAACCTACCTGGGGCTGGCCTACCAACTTATCCATCAGGGGTCTACCTACCTAAATAGGGCCTATCTGGTTACCTGGGGCCTTGCACATTTGCCAACCTACCTAAGCTCTTGTCTACCTACCTGGTATTGTAATTGTGAGTGGAGCAGCCCATAGTTGTAGCATAATCTCCAGGGGTCAGTTCTCTCCACATCCTCCAACCCCTTTGGATACTAGACCTCTAATTTAAGGCTTGTATCTGCTCCCTCACCCCTGGGAAGTTTGTATAGAGATGGGAATAGGTAAAGAGATGCTGGAAAATTGAGCAATCTAAGATATTTGTGTGTAATTTCTACAGGAATGAGTTGTGGCCGGACAAGTCATCACGACGATGTGGAACGGATGCAGAAGAGAAGGGAAAAAGAACGACTCAAGAGAAGAGAATGACTCATCAGACAACACGTCTCCGGTGAGTCCCTGATTTCAGGGGTTATCTTAATTTTATACTGGATCAGTGCTGTATTCACTGTAATGTGATGTGACCCGAGCTGGTGTCGGACCACTATGTAGTCTCAATATGGTGGTGTTGTAGTTTATACCTGAGCTGGTGTCTGACCTCTATGTGGTCTCTATATGGTGGTGTTGTAGGTTATATCGGCGTTAGTTTAGTGGCAGCGTACATGTGTCCCTGATTGTAAGAGTGAGGGAACACCTGACCCTGTGATAGGAGTTACACTTTCTATCTTGCTGGTGTTTATTTTAGAAGGTGGTGAGGTGCGAGACCAAGGAAAACGTGTGAGGGGGATATTGTATGTGGGTGGAGGGGGATATTGTATGTGGGTGGAGGGGGATATTGTATGTGGGTGGAGGGGGATATTGTATGCGGGTGGAGGGGGATAGTGTATGCGGGTGGAGGGGGATATTGTATGTGGGTGGAGGGGGATATTGTATGTGGGTGGAGGGGGATATTGTATGTGGGTGGAGGAGGATATTGTATGGGGGGGGGGGATATTGTATGAGGGTGGAGGGGGATATTGTATGTGGGTGGAGGGGGATATTGTATGTGGGTGGAGGGGGATATTGTATGTGGGTGGAGGGGATATTGTATGTGGGTGGAGGGGATATTGTATGTGGGTGGAGGGGGATATTGTATGTGGGTGGAGGGGATATTGTATGTGGGTGGAGGGGGATATTGTATGTGGGTGGAGGGGGATATTGTATGTGAGTGGAGGGGATATTGTATGTGGGTGGAGGAGGATATTGTATGTGGGTGGAGGGGGATATTGTATGTGGGTGGAGGGGAATATTGTATGTGGGTGGAGGGGATATTGTATGTGGGTGGAGGGGGATATTGTATGTGGGTGGAGGGGATATTGTATGTGGGTGGAGGGGATATTGTATGTGGGTGGGGGGGATATTGTGTGGGTGAGGGGGATATTGTATGTGGGTGGAGGGGAATATTGTATGTGGGTGGAGGGGGATATTGTATGTGGGTGGAGGGGGATATTGTATGCCGGTGGAGGGGGATATTGTATGTGGGAGGAGGGGGATAGTGTATGTGGGTGGAGGGGGATATTGTATGTGGGTGGAGGGGAATATTGTATGTGGGTGGAGGGGATATTGTATGTGGGTGGAGGGGGATATTGATAGAGCTACTTAGCCCTTTGTCTATGATATGTGAGACAGACAGATATGTGAGACAGACAGACTATGTGACTCACTTGGTATAGTACTACACAATACAGTTCTGTTTTGAACACTGTATTATGTGGTAAAATGGGCGCATTTATGTCCGAGAGGCCGTTGTTTGTGTTTGTTGCTGGGGGCGGGGTGATCGGGTTGCTGGGGGCGGGGTTTACAGGAGGGGAGGCCCAGGTGCTTCAGCTGTATGGGGCCTTGAAATTTCTGTTGGCGGCCCTGCCCATAGATAAGAGCGTAGTACAGTATATACCAAGACATCATCCCTATAGATAAGAGCGCACATTATATATTGAAACATCACCCCCATAAATAAGAGCGCACATTATATACCAAGATATCAGCCCCATAGGTAAGTGCGCACATTATATACCGAGACATCACCCCCATAGATAAGAGCGTAGTACAGTATATACCAAGATACATCACCATAGATAAGAGCGTAGCACAATATATACCAAGACATCATCCCTATAGAAAATAGTGCACATTATATACTGAAACATCACCCCCATAAATAAGAGCGCACATTATATACCTAGACATCAACCCCATAGATAAGAGTGCAAATTATATCCCGAGACATCACTCCCATAGATAAGAGTGCAAATTATATCCCGAGACATCACCCCCATAGATAAGAGTGCAAATTATATACCAAGACATCATCCCCATAGATAAGAGTGCACATTATATACCGAGACATCACCCCCATAAATAAGAGCGCAAATTATAAACTGAAACATCACCCCCATAGATAAGAGTGCACATTATATACCGAGACATCGCCCCCATAGATAAGAGTGCAAATTATATACCGAGACATCACCCCCATAGATAAGAGCATAGTACAGTATAAACTGGGACATCATCTCTCTCTCCCAATAGATAAGTTTATGAGGATTATTATTTATATCATATTATAGTGCAATATATTGGACAAATCATCATGTGTATATAAATGTATGCAATGTTGCTCTTAAAGAGAACCCGTCACATAGATTATGCCTCCCTTGCTGAGGACAGCACAAGCTAGTGTCAGACCTGCTGTTTCCAGCGCTGTGTCCCTTACTCTGTAAGATGCTGTAGTTTTTGAGTATTTAGTGCTCAAATCTGCAGTTTTCAACCACAAAAGAGTCATGAAAAGAGTCAGTTTTTTTCAAACCCCGCCCATCTGAGGCTAGCCCCGCCAACCTCACAACTGATAAACCTATTGCTTTGAACAGGTAGAATCATGTGAATAACTGTCAGTGGGCGGGGCTAGCCTCAGATGGGCGGGGTTAACACCTGCTCATGGATAAGATTTGAGCATTAAATACTCTGAAACTACAGCATCTTACAGAATAACAGACACAGCGCTGGAATCAGCATGTCTGACACTAGCTTGTGCTGCTCTCAGCAAGGGGGGCAAAATGCATGTGACAGGTTCCCTTAAAATGATATTATTAATGAATTAAATATTTTTTCCATTCACATTATATGTATTTGAGCGTGGACATTTTTTTCTCATTTTTTGCCTGTATTAGGAGGTGTATTCCATAAGAAAAAAAATTCAAATTTCATAGAATAAAAAATCAAAATATAACACTGGTGATTATAATGACAATAACGATTTTTGTCATTCTAATACCAGTATTATATTTAGATTTTTTATTATGTGAAATTTTAAAAAACTGTTGACGCTCAAATAAATATATATTAAGAAAATACACCATAGGGCCTTTATATATTTAATACTTTTTAATACACAAACTGGTCAGATATTATTTAAGCCTCAATGGAAGCTAAATAAACAAACTCCACTCTACCGCAGAAGTGCAGGACAGAACACCCGTAACGGGGACAGGTCACAGCAGGTGTAGCCGTAGACAAGTAGCAGAGTCCCAGACAGGTAACTTGATACAGCAGCAGATAACAGCAGGCAGTAGCACATGAGCACAACATCAGGAACAACAGGGAACATGTGCGCTAGATAGAGCAGGGTTAACGCAAGGGTCACAGGAACACTGGTATCTATAGGGTTAATTCAGCAAGTGCTTCAGCACACAGGGGTCAGGCTTCTAGGAGGAACACCAGTGAACTAACTAGGAGCAAAGGCAGGAAGTTGCTTAAGTAGCCAGGAGTCACAGGTCACGGAGCAGGTAATTAGAACACTGTCCCTTTAAATACAGAGTAGTGCCACACACGCACCCCTAGAGGGCGCTTGTGTGCACACCGGACGCCAGGGAGCTGGAGTAAGGATGGCAGACTCGTTTCTGCCGACGGGGACCGCTGCCGACACTGAAACACAGACAGGAGCTGGGACAAGTGAGTAAGTAGCGGGGACACTGGAGGATGCCGCCGCAGCTGCCAGGACACGGGCATGCCCGCGGCTCCGCACAGGAATTGCTGCATGAACTATGACAGTCCTCTAGCAGAGAGTTCAACAGTTTCACTGCTCTTACAGTAAAGAATCCCTTACTATTTTTATGAAGAAACTTTCTTTCCTCTAGGCGTAGAGGATGCCCCCTTGTTCTGTATACAGTCCTGGGTATAAATAGATCTTGGGAGAGATCTCTATATTGACCTTTAATATATTTAAACATATTTATTATGTCCCCCTGAAGCCGTCTTTTCTCTAAACTAAATAACCCTAATCTTGCTAATCTTTCTGGGTAATGTAGTCCACCCAGTCCTTTTATTATTTTTGTTACCCACCTTTGTACCTGTTCAAGCTCTACAATGTCTTTCCTGTGCATTGGTGCCCCAAACTGCACACAATATTCCATGTGGGGTCTGACCAGTGACTTAGATAATGGGAGAATAATGTTCTCATCATGTGCCTCTATGCCCCTTTTAATAAACATGATCCTTCTTGCCTTGGCAGCTGCTGCCTGACACTGGCTACTACAATTAAGTTTACTGTCCACCAGGATTCCCAAGTCCTTCTCCATGTCACTTTTTTCCAGTGTTTTTCCGTTTAGCAAGTAATCATGCAATGGATTTTTCCTTCCTATGTGCATTACCTTGCATTTATCCATGTTAAGCCTCATCTGCCACTTCTCTGCCCAGGCCTCCAACTTATCCAGATCCCTTTGTAATAAAACATTATCTTCTATTATGTTGATTGTCCTCTATTGTATTGACTCACTACCAGAAAATATCTTGATCCGGTTGTATCCGAAATGCCAAACACTCACTTGCTGGCCCAGCAAGTTTAATGTATAAAACACAAGTTCTCACCAAAGTGAAGATGAGTGATGTCAAACATACTGTAATTCATGATTGAGAGTATGAAAAAAAATATTCAATATTATTTGGATTTTTTTTTTTTTTAAATCATAGCCTGAATAATGGGCAAAAATCACATTTTAATAAAAAAAAAATCCACCTGTCCTGCTATGTAGGGTTGATGAGATGACAAATTCCCAATAAGTCATTATGTTACATCAATGGAAAATATTAATCCTTTTCCAGCATAGCACTGGAATTTGCTTTTCCTTTATTAACTTTTGTGCTTTGTCTTTCTATAGATCTTGTAGATGAATACCTATTTTCTGACTGATTTAAATAAGTGAGTGTGTGGGCAAGAGAAAATATTTGCGGCACTGTTAGCTCTTTCTGTGCTGCTAGCATGAAGTACCCAAATGCATAATATTACCATCAGCACAATGCCAGTACAGTTCCTGTATTGTAAGCGTTGTGCCTGGGAATGTTATCACCATTGTTCTATGGTTCAGCCCATGTGTGTGGATAATTCAGCTGCTTGTAGACATTAGAGGACACAGGGAACAAGGAACCATTCAGATCACTTACAATGTTACTCTAACATGATTGTGAAGCACAATGAACTCATGTAAATATGTAAGTGATATCATTTGCTACAAGTCTCATTCTTACTATGTAGGAAGGAAAACATTATGTTGGCCCCAGAGGACAACTGGACTTGTCTCTTCGGGATCCTGGAACTGAACTAATTGCTAGAAATCATCTATTGTTTATACTAATGATAAATTGTAATCCCTTACCGACATTTGATGAGCATTTAGGGCTTGTCCCCACGGCATGGTGTTGTGGTCGGTTTTTCAGACGGTTTGCGGTGTTAGAAACCATCTGAAAACCCACAACAACGCTTGCCCGTAGACTTAAATAGAAAATCTGTTCTGCAATCCCCACTAAACGTTTTTTTTACACCGCCGGGGTTCCTAAAATCTTTGATCTTGTTCATTCTTCCGCCTGGTTTTTGGGCAGAATATGAACATGTGGGTGTGAAGGGGGAAGGCTTGAATCCTCAAACTGTGGACAAAAGCTGTCCCCCTGCGTGCCAAAAAAAGACCAAATACTAGTCGGAAAATCCAACTGCTATTTGGTCTTTGCTGTGGGAACGCACCCTTAAGCTATGTTCACACGGCTTATTTGTGGGGCGTAATTATGCCCCGCAATTACACCGTGTGCACGGGGGCGGGGCGAGAGCGGTGGGCCGGCACCTCGCCGGCCCATAGACTATCATTGGTAGCGGCACGTGTACGCCGCTAGAAAATGACATGTCACTTATCTCCCCCCGTAAGACTATGAGAACTGTAGATTACCGTAATGACTGGGACGTATTCCAGCCGTAATTCGCGCACTAAAGCGCGTAATTACGGACTGAAATACATCCTATTTTAAGCCGTGTGAACATAGCCTTACACTATAATGCCAGTAAGAATATATGAAGCAGGTTCATGAGCTGAACCCACTCCATATATTTATTATTATTATTTATTTTAAAGCGCCATTGATTACAGGGCGCTGTACATTCGAGGGAGTTACATACATAACATAAGTCAAACGAGTACAATGATAAGTGATTAATGACAATTGGCACGACAGAGGGAGAGAGGACCCTGCCCGTGAGGGCTTACAATCTACAAGGAGGGGGAAAGAGACAGGAGGTGAGGGGCAGACATGTCTGAGGAGGATGTAGTGACAGCAAGGTTAGTGTAGGTTATAGGCAAACCTGAAGAAATGGGATTTCAGATTGCTTTTGAAGCTGATGAAAGTGGAGGAGAGTCTGATGTGTTGGGGCAGTGAGTTCCAGAGTTGGGGAAGCACGGTGAGAAGTCTTGGAGAGGGTTGTTGTAGGAGCTGATAAGGGGAGAGCAAAGAAAAGGGTCTTGTGAGGAGTGAGAGTGCGTGAGGGGAGTTATTGGGAAAATTTGGCAGAAAATGTATGGAGGGGAAGGTCTGGAGAGCCTTGTAGGTCAGGTTAGTAGCCTTTAAATGAATTTGCTGGGCAATGGAAGCCAGTGAAGGGGTTTGGGAGAGAGGAGAGGCAGAGATAGCCAGGAGAAAGGTGGATAGAACGGGCAGCAGAAGTTGAAAAATGGTTTGAAGGGGAGCAAGAGTGCTAGACGGGAGGCCACAGAGAAGGGGGTTGCAGTAGTCTAGGCAGGAGATGACAAGGGCATGGACCAGCATTTTTGTAGTTTCATAGTTGAGGAACTGGCTGTCATCTTACTGCTTGGTGTAACAAAACATCCATAATTTAACACTATACTCTGCAATATGTTAGTATTGCAGAATTGTGTACAAGTGATTGCATCCCCTGTATGAAGTAAAATACAAGTTAAAAGAAATGTAAAACATTTAAAAAATTTATATAAAAACAGTTAAAGGTTCATACCACCCTTGTTTTCCCATTTGACAAGACAAAACAAAAGAATAAAGAATTAAACATTATTGATATTCTTGTATCCGTAAAATCTGTTACAATATAGCATTATCTATCTCACATGATGAATGCCATAAAAAAACCAAGCTCAATGCCAAAAGTGTTTTTTTTTTTGGTTTCTTAGACTCCCCCCAAAAATTGAATAAGTGATTAAAAAACAGCATGAATCCCAAAATATTGCGACAGATACCATGAACAAGAGCTGAAAACCCTATGTGAATGGGGCCTAAAAAGTGCCACTTGTCCTGAATAAACAGGATGTGCTGCCAACATAATGAACTATTTGAGGGACGAACGATTGCATAAAGGATTGTTTCTTCCTCATGCAGTGAGCATCGGCCTGCCCGTGAAGGTATCTTAAAGGAGCAACGAACAACTTGTTATAATGTTGATCAGTACTTGTTCTACCAATAGTTGTAAAAGGGCCTTAACCCGATCCTGCCCTGCACAAGAAATGTATGCAGCGCTGGCAGGAAGGTGATATAGAGCGGGCTTGCTTACCTTTTTTTGTCTGGTAAGGGGCTGGTAATTAGTTAATAAATTTTCCTGCTATCACTGGCCAAATTTGGGTCAAGCTGGATCGGTTTTACTTGAATTCGAAGCACAATGCTACTAAACAGATATCACCCTGTTTCTACATCTCAGTACCTTAAACATAATCTGTCCATGGCATTGCAAAACATGAGAATAATCAAATGAATAAAAACACAGGACACTGGATTGTGGGCAAAAACTTGACCTTGGTCTCTTTATTAAATGTTATGAAAAAACAACATTTATGTTGTGTCCACATGGCACAAGACAAATACCGGTTGGTTTATCCGACCGGTATTTGTCCTGTTTTTGGGCCGTGCACACGGCCGCAGGTGGATGGCTTTTCTCCGCGATTAGTGGAGAAAAGCCCTCCTCCTTTGCATAGATATGTTCAAAAACCAGATGAAAGAATGAAAATGTTCGTTGGACTGCCAGCGGAAAAGTCCGCCGGGCGGAAAACCCATGCTGTGGGGACCACTTCGTGGGTTTTCCGTAGAGGTCCATTTTAAAGTTTGTCAGTCGGTTTGCAGATGGTTTTTAAAACTGAAAACCGTCTTAAAAACCGTCTGCAAAACCTTGCCGTGGGGACAAGCCCTTATGGTGTTATTTCACTATGGTGTTTTATAGAGCTACAGCTTCAAGCTCACACTGCCTGGTTAAACTGTGGGTGGTTTTACAGCAGTGTTTGCAGGGCCGTTCCTAGGTTAAATTGCACTCAGGGCGGGGTGAAGAATTTTCTCTCCTCCCCCTGTAACATAATGCGCCACGATGCGACACATTACATCACCATCAACCAAATCCAAAATATAAAAAAGCTATGTGCTATGTATAAAACTAATAAATAATAGTCATACAGCTACCAAATGACACTGCTACACAAAACTAAAATTCCAGGCTAATAGTACTAATGTCCTACTAAGACCACATATCACCAGCACATAGTTACCGAATAATACCACCACACCATTACCTCATATCACCACCACATATATACTAAATAATACTGCCACACCATGACAACATATCACCACCACATAGTGAGTGAAAAATACAACATACCATTACTGAATATAAATCATTATACTACAACCAATATTATCGGCATACAGTGACCCTACAGTGGTAGATACCAGTTGTACACAGGCTCTGCAGACATATAAGTAAATTTACATCCCGGCACTTACAGGAAACATCTTTGAAGAGTTCCATCTGTCCCATTATGACTTCTCCAGACCACAACTCTTCACTGTAGATGTTACAAAACAAATATCTTAGACTCACTTTATCAGCACTTCTCAACCAATTCCTATCTCTATACAAACTCACCATCTACAGCGCCCCAAATGGTAATAATTACCCCCTTGTTTTTCCAAAAGTAAAAATTTCCCTCAATGGCTATGGGGCTCCCATTTGTTTCAAACCAAGTTTTAGCCTTGTTTTCTATACCAATATAGGAAAACATTAAATCCCTAAGACAGTATGTAGATACACCCCCAAGCTAGGTAGGTAGTCCTCAATTAGGTAGGTGTATCAAATAACCCCAACCCTCACAAAATACTATAACTCAATTCTTCAGAAGGGGACCATTCGTCCGGAATCTAAAAATGCTTATATTAAGGTGGATGTAAAGCGCCCCATTAGGTAGGTAGACTTATAAGTCCCCCAATAGGTAGGTAACTCGGTCCCCTATTGAGTAGATAGGTATTTATATAGGCCCCCTAACAAGTAGAAATACAGGTCCCTATTATGTAGTTATATAGACCCCTGTAGATAGTTATTTGAACCCTGTAGCCAGGTAAAGGCACCCTCAAGCAAGTAAATTTCCCCCTGTAGCCAGGTAGTAACCCCCTGTAGCCAGGCAGTTGTCCCCTGTAGCTAGTAAATTTCCCCCAGTAGCCAGGCAGTTGCCCCCTGTAGCCAGGCAGTTTCCCCCTCTAGCCAGGTTGTTGCTCCATTTAGCCAGATTGTTGCCCCCTTTAGTCAGGTTGTTGCCCCCTTTAGCCAGGTAGCTGCCCCTTCTAACCAGCTACCTGCCCACTTTAGCCAGATAGTTGCCCCTTCTAGCCAGGTAGTAGCCCACTCTAGCCACTGAGCGCTGTACATACAAGGGAGATGGCAGGATGGTAACAATCCGTCCTGTCGTCTCTTATAGGAGCAGCTGCACAGCGAGTGAACAGCTGCTGACTAACTCTGCGGAGTCGTTGTAAAGCTGGTGAGCGACGCCCCGGGTGATTACCTGCCCATAGGTACAGCCCTGAGTGTTAGGGATATAAACTCTGCTATTCCAAGCTGAGCCTATTACAAAAACATTTATAAACTGTAGTGCACAAGGCTAAAGAGCTGTAAAGGGTTAAAGCTTGTCAGTAAGTAATGTAAACAAGCTCCCATCTTCAAGACAAGGAATACAGCAGCGACTAAGTCACTGTCACAACCTCTGCGTCACTACCAGGTGTGCATCCATCGTGATATTGTTACTGTGAACCGGAGGGTCACTTTAAATAGCAGAAAATGAGTATATCTCGAGGACATGAGATTCTGACAGCAGTAGAGCAGCTAGAACTACATGCTTCGATTACCTGAAATTTTGACACTCACTACAATTATGATGATGTTTAATGGATTTTTTTTTTAAGTACAAGAGGCGAACAGGTTAAGAAAAAGTCTATGCTTCCTTCCTCAGCTACAGGCAGTCAATGGATGACGTCAGTTCTCCATCTCAGGAAAGAACGCTGTGTTCTTAAGAATCCTTGCCACATTCCATTCATATCTGCATAGCTCCACCGAGACTGGGGTACGGAACTGCACAAATGAAAACAACAAGTACAACTATGCACCATTTCACCCCATAGAAAACAAGCCGATTGAAACACAGGAACTTGTACAGCTGAATAATGTACACAAAATAAAAAATGTTATTACCCTTTTAGCTTCCTAGAAATCCTGAATGGAAATA
The DNA here is from genome assembly GCA_025379985.1 of Phyllomedusa bahiana. NCBI lineage: Eukaryota > Metazoa > Chordata > Amphibia > Anura > Hylidae > Phyllomedusa > Phyllomedusa bahiana. The sequence continues at coordinate 24,941 of JAODAL010025176.1, forward strand.
ATTTTTCATGGTTACTTGTAATCCTAGCCATTTTTCCAGCATGACTTATTCATTATAGTTCATGAGAGCTTGTATTATTACTTTATACTTTCTTAATGTGCATTCAGTCTAGGGGACTAAAGTAACTATTATGTAACAATATACAAAGAATATTATTCAATTATTACAATACATTTTCTCAGATTTTCCATTACAAATAAACATAGTTGCAAACTATTCATGGTCAGATTGGAACCTAAAGGGACACTTCCATCAGAAAGGAGGTTTTTTGTTGAAACCAATATTCCTGTAAACAATTTTTTATTTTTTTTTGATTGCTGGCACTATTTTCTTTTATTTCAGCAGTTCAATGCAGATTGTATATACAATTTTGTTCTTTTATAGCTGTGATTAGTAAAAAGTTAAAACTCCTGAATAGTACCGCACACTAATCACACTTTGCTGTAGGTTTACTTTATCTCCATGTAGTCTCATTACAAATAGTAGGTTATGATATAATTATTGCTCTATTGTTCTCTGCACAGTGATAAATAAGGTTAGACTAGACCACAAGGCAATAAAAAGAGCCATACATGAAATGATAGTGGATTAATCTTTTTCAGCATTGGGGAAGGGGTTTCTTCAAGCTTATCAGGTCCAGCTGACAATACACCTCAGGCTATAGCTGGCCTGGAAGAAGAACTGCCAAGCAATCTTCTCACAGCTGTACTACCAGGGCTCACAGAGGGAAGTCATAGATTGTAGTGTCCTTTTAAATGGGTTTCATCACCATAGTGATTAACTTTAAACATGTAGGCAAAGGTAAATAAAGACTATTAGCAAATACAATGCTGTTCTGATTTTGCATTGTTTACCAGATAGTGGAGATTTTATCTTCTGCTTAAGTAAGGCTTCCCTAGGTTACTGACCACCTCTCTCTGCTCTCATTGCTCCAGCTGCCCCTGGTCTGACCCATAGTTACCTCCCTTCGACATCTTATCTCCAGTACAGAAGCTTGTTTATCTATGTTACTTACAAGCTTCAACCCTTTAGACTCTGTAGCCTTGTATTCTACAGATTAAAAACCTCCTGCACTCTTGTCACTGTAATAAGTTCAGCTAGGAATAGTAGAAAGGATTTGTCAATCACTGCTGTAGAACCACCCACAGTCTAACCAGAAAGTGTGAGTCTGAAGCTGGATATGACTCTAAAACAGCATATTGTGTACATTCTTTTAACTGGAATACAGAAGAAAAACAAACAAAGGGGGCGCACAATAGTGAAGTTTGTAAAAATTGCGGTAGATATTTAAAATGTAGGTAAAATGTGCTTACCTTCTGAGGTGCGCTCCGTATTCTATAGAGCACAACTCTCATATGCGCTTGAGGGGTTTGGATGCCCGTTAGCCCGTAACAAGGCGGCGCGCTGTCCTTAATTCCGGGGTTCAGGTGCACGCCGATGGATATGGATAAGGGAATAAAAATGGCGGACCCTGCGCACGTGCTGTATGAAAAAGCCATAATTTTGACTTATAAAAATGTCTTTATTCTTAAAAGATGTATGGGTGTATAAACCCTCACACCATTAAAAACTCAGACAATATACAACCCGACGCTTTATCCATCCCGTATACCGCACTTTTTCAAGGTAATGTTTGGTAAAAGCTACAGTGGTATTTAAATAAATGGTATATTTTGATATAGGTTCGACAAAAAAGTCAATGCTGAGATCCGGGTAGGCCGATACTGGAAGAGCCGTCCAATCCAGATCAATCATGACCAGTCTAATGCCAACAAGAGATAGTAGGTGTTCGTATACTATTGGATGAGCGTACATCAATCAACAGTGCAGGTGTCATTCCATTTCCAGCCGTAGGACCATAGAAAGTCTTCGCTCTCCCCTTGATGGATTGTTTTACATGTTCACATTTGGCAAACATTTATTATCTGCGTTTTGAAATAATAAAAAAAAACAACATAAGAAGATGATAGTACTAACAAGAAGACTAAAAGTTTTATCAATGTTTGCTTAAAAGATGTGGATTTTTTTTTTTTTTCATATAGCTCCCCTATAGATCGACTGGTGAGGAATCTCAGCCACAATCTTATTAAGTATAAAATAACACAAACCATATGTTTAGTAACTTGCAGAGTAACATTTTCACAGGTTCCATCACTTCAGGCCGTTAGTATACGCTTTCATTCAAACTCAAAACACGACGATTTACTATTAACACACAATATATTAATGATTTAAAAATCCCATCTTTTTAATAAACATTGATAAAACTTTTAGTCTTCTTGTTAGTACTATCAACTTCTTAGTTGTTTTTTAATTTATTATAAAAAACGCAGAACATAATGTAATGCCAATGTAAAATGTATACAATCCATCCAGCCGGAGCGAAGCCTCTTTCTATGACCTCCCTCTGGAATGGACTGACACCTCACTGTTGATTGATGACCCAACCCTCATCCAATCGTATACCGACTCCTACTAATCTCTTTCTGGCATAGCTGTCACTGTGTGATCCTGAATGACGGCTCATCCGTCTAATCGGCTCCGCTGATTCTCAGATTGACATTTTTGGTCGACCAATACAAAATATAACCATTTAAATAAATACCACAGTAGCTTTTTAACCCAAACAATTACCCTTGAAAATAGTGCCGGTATGCGGCAGGAAACGCGTCGGGTTTTATATTTTCTTGTAGTTTTTAATGTGTGAGGGTAAACACCCCTACATCTTTTAAGAAAAGACATTGTTTATAAGGTAAAATTACGGCTTTTTACATAACTGCACGAGCGCTCCGGGTCCGCCATTTATAATCCTCTTATCCATTCTTTTAACTGTAAATAATGAAGTACAGTGGTCCCTTAATATTCAATATTAATTGGTTCTGGGATAAGTACAGTGGTATGAAAAAGTATTTTCCCCTTTCTGATTTTTTTATGTTTTGGATATTTGTCACACTTAAATGTTTCAGATCACAAATCAAATTTAAATATTATACAAACATAACACAAGGAAACACAACATGCAGTTTTATTTGAAGGTCTTTATTATTAAGGGAAAAAGTAATGAAAACCTACAAGGCCCTGTGTGAAAAAGTGATTGCCCCCTCACCTCTAAAAACATAAATTAACTGTATTTTCTCACATCTTTGGGAAGCACATTTCAATTTCCCTAGCCTGACCCAGGCCCTATTACCGCCACACCTGTTCTCAAAGAAGGAAGCACTTAAATAGGACCTGTCTGATGCAGTAAAATAGACCAAAAGATCCTCAGAACCTAGACATCATGGGGAGATGCAAAGTAATTAATTAACAAATGAGAAACAAAGTAATTGAGATCTTTTAGTCTGGAAAAATTTATAAAGCCATTTCTAAAGCTGGGAGATCCATTATTCACAAATGGAAAAAACATGGAAGTGTGGAGAACCCTCCCAGGAGTGGCTGGGCATCCAAAATTACACAAAGAGTGCAGCAACAACTCATCCAAGAGGTCACAAAAAGCCCCACAACAACATCCAAAGAACAGCAGGCCTCACTTGCCTCAGTTAAGATGAGTGTTCTTGACTCCACCATAAGACATACCACAACAAATAAAAACAGTATATGAGTCTCTTCATCTTGTTGCTTTGTAAGTTTTAACTGCATGGATTCAGGGGTCAGGGACTGTGTATCCTCCCTGACATAACTGTGCTGTTGGATCCTGCTTTTGTTGTTTGTTTTCCAACATAAAAAAGAGACTGTGCAAAAATAGCCTGCGTGGCAGAGTTCCAAGATGAGAACCACTGCTGAGCAAAAAGAACATAAAGGCTCATCTCTGTTGAGATAAAAACATCCAGAAAACATCTTGATGATCCCCAAGACTTTTGGGAGAAGAATCTGTAGACTGACGAGTTGAACTTTTTAGAAGGTGTAAGTCCCCTTACATCTGGCGTAGAAACAACACAGCATTTCAAAAAAGGAACATCATAACAAATGTAAATGGTGGTGGTATTGTGATGTTCTGGGGCTGTTTTGATGTTTCTGGAAGACTTGCTGTGATAAATCGAACCATGAATTCTGCTGTCTACCAACAAATCCTGAAGGAGAATGTCAGGTCATCTGTTCGTGACCTCAAGCTGAAGCTTGGCTTATGCCAATAAACCTTCCAAGAAGCTTCCAAAGACATCATCATACTATATGGGCTGTCCCAAAGTGTTTAAAGGCATAGTAATCTTAGTGTATGTAAACTTTTGACTTTACAGAAAGTAAATAAAAATGCCTTAAAAATACTGTCCTACATTATTCTGCTTTTGCAAATATAAATAATTTTCCGTAATTCTAATTGACCTAAACGTGAAAGGTATATTCTGATTTCCATGTCAGATAGTGAGAAAAAAACATGCATATGTGTCTTTTCACAGAGTGTATGTAAACTTCTGGTTTCAACTGTACATATCTAAACCAATTTTCATGGTAAGTATACGGAATGAACATACACATGTAAGGTACGTGCAGCTGGAGGAGGAGCTGCAGATCCCAGGTGTCAGGCAAACAGAGTCATCTGGTTAGTGGGCATTTGTGGATGTCAGGCCTACCAGTGTGGGACAGCTGGGAGATGTAGTGTACCAGTGCAGAAGAAACCACGGTGACTCTTAGCTTAAGGGTATGTTCACACGGCATTTAGATTCGTGTTTGGATCTGTCTGTAGGAACCCCCAAAACGTGAGCCCAACATGCATCTAATAAATATCAATGTTATTTACATTGCTTTTAAAACTTGAAACACCGCAATCGCGTTCACAATGCGTGATCGCCAATAGTGCGTGGGGGTCTCACACACCGTACTTTTATGCTTCCATCCCAAGAATTGACATGAGAATTTCTTGTCCACAGACTCAGCATTCGCCCTATTTTCAACTATAAGTGCGATCTGCTGCATCCAAACGCATCTAAACACACTGCTGCTTGTTGGATAGTGTTTCAGGATCCGATCGCCCAGCGTATTGGGATGCGATTTTCAGATCCAATACAGATCCAAAATCGTATCCCAAAATGCCATGTGAATGGCCCCTAAGAGCTTGCAGATTTACTCAAAGTATCAACTCAGCAGGTTACATTCCTCAACCAGGTCACTTTACAAGTAGACAATTACACTTAGGAGTTTCCACACTTCACTTCTTTCTCAATTCATTTGCTCCTCTGCTAATTCCTAACTGTTTCCTCTGGCCTTTACTCTTACTGTAGACAGCAGCCTACAGGACAGTGGTCATCTCTAAGGACTGGAGTTGTCTCTTGCAACACTATCTACTCAGTCCTTCTCTTTTGTCCAAATCACTCTCTTCCTTTCTGCCTGAAAACCGGGCGGAAGAATGAACATGTTCTAAGTTTTTCGTTACGCCGGCGGTGTCCAATACCATCTGGCAGAAAATCCGCTGGGGGGGATTGCTGGGGGATTATAATAAAGTCTATGTGGGAGCGTTGCATGTCGGCTTTCAGACAGTTTCTAAAACCTGTCTGAAAAACTGACCTATAACCCTTGCCGTGGGGACTAGTCCCCGGCGCCGCCGTCATCCGCCGCCGCCGATCGTTAGGGTCCTAAGTCGTTACCAGTCGCTAAGCTATCGGCTTAGGACCTCGGTGATGGCAGCGGTCGCGAGACTAACTGACCTGCTGGGGGACCCATTACCTGCCCATATACCTGCTGGGGGACCCATAAGCTGCCTATATACCTACCATGGGACCCATAACAAGCCTATATAAATGCTGGGGCTGACCCATAACCTCCAAAAAACCCGCTGGGGGACCCATAACCTTGTCTAAATAACCCGCTTGGGTGACATATAAGTCATCCTATACAACACCCTCTGGGGGGACTATAAGCGTTGCCTATACAACCCGCAGGGGACCGATAACCTGCCTATATACATAACTGGGAACATATAAAGTATATATCCACCTACTGGGGGACGTATAACTTCTGGGGACCCTATTACCGTTCACGTGGGGAACATATAATTTACTGCATAGTGAAGTTCGCTAATAAACCGTTAAAGCCGTTGTTACGGCCTTCAGTCCAGGGCGTAACTACGGGGAGTAGCATGTTGTAGTCAGTTGCTACGGGCCCCCTCGCTTAGGGGGGCCCCGGGCAAAGCTGCTACGTTTTGCGTCGCTAATACCCCGGTAATGCTTCCCTCCTGGGCCCCCGCAAGTGAACTTAACAGTTCACTGCGGCGGGCGTGGAGCTGCGTGGGCCCCAGCGCATACACCCTCTGAACTCCGGGCCCCCGGCCCGAGCGTTCAGAGGCAAGCCTGCTCGTTAGTAATCAGGACGGATCGCCGACGCTCCGCTCTGTTACTTCCCCTCTGCCGGCCCTTCTTGGTCACGTGTTCGCGGCGCGGTGGACGTCACATCACCGCGGCGCCCGCGCTAGTCGCAGAGGCCCTGCAGGTAGAGCAGCATAGTGAGCGAGCGGCGCATCGGGGAGCGAGGACGAGTGAGTAAGTTGTTTCTTTATTTTATCTACCCCATCTGCCTTCCTATGACCCCCCAATGCCTGGCCGATCAGCCCCCCATATGCCTGCCTATAGCCCCCATATGCCTGCCTATAGCCCCCCCCATATGCCCTGCTAACCCCCCCCATAAGCCTGCCTAATACCTCCCCATAATGCCTGCCTAAATCCACCATAAGCCTGCCTATAAGCCCCCCATAAGCCCTGACCTTATACCCCCATATCCTACCTATACCCCCCATCATGCCTACATAACCCCCCCTCATGCCTGCCTATAGCCCCCATATGCCTGCCTATAGCCCCCCATATGCCCTGCCTATACCCCCCATATGCCTGCCTATAGCCCCCATAATGCTGCCGTATACCCCCATAATGCCGGCCATAGCCCCCCATAATGCCCCCCTATACCCCCCAAATGCCCTACCTATACCACGCCCCATATGCCAGCCTATTAGCCCACCATATGCCTCCTATAGCCCCCCATAAGCCTATCTAAACTCCCCCATATGCCTGCCTAAAGCCCCCATTTGCCTGCCTATAGCCCCCCCATACTGCCTGCCTATACCCCCATATGCCTACCTATAGCCCCCATCATGCCTTGCCTATAGCCCCCATATTGGCCTGCCTATAGCCCCCCATAATCCGCTATAGCCCCCATATGCCTGCCTATAGCCTCCCATAAGACCTGCCTCATGTTCCTATACAGCCCTCTATATTCCTGCCCTTGCCCTATAACAGCCCCCAAATATGCCTGCCTGCCTAACAGCCCCCTATATGCCTTGCATTGCCTATACAGGCCCCCTATATCCTGCCCCTAAACAGCCCCCATATGCCTGCCTGAACAGCCCCATATGCCTGCCTCTACAACCCCCTATATGTGCCATGCCGTAAACCCCTCCCACAAGCCTGGCCTTATTACCCCCACAAGCCTGCCGCTCAACTTATATGGGTGACCCTTTTAGCTACCTAAACCCTACCTATAAGGCCCCAATAGCCCACGCTACCCCTGTCAACCTGTATGGCTCCCTATAGCTACCCTAAACCCTGCTGCCATATGGTGTCACTCTAATGCTACCTAAACCTTGGCCTAATTGGGGCCCCATATATCCTATCTAAGCCCTCCTTCCAAAATGACCCTCAAAATAGCCAGGGGGCCAGTTTGCCCTGGGAAGAGTCAGGATTCTAATATAATTGTGTCTAAGTCTGCAGGGACAAGTGGTCCGGGAGATGACAACAAGAATGGCGGACTGACCGGATTCAGAACAAAAGAGAAAAGTCAATGACTGTCAGAGAAACGTCACCTGTGATCTCACAAGATTAAACTGCACTGTGTAATCACTTATATGCAGCACAGGCTTTGTACCACAGCTGTCCTACCATTTCAATATTGTCACTGTAAAATGGTGATATATACAGTCATGCAGAGCCTGTTACACTGCTGTCTACCACTATATGGTCACAGTAATGAGGTAAAAATACAGTCTCAGAGCCTGTGTACAAATTGGTGTCAACCATTATATGGTCAACTGTATGGGGCCCTAATATCAGTCAACAGAGCCTGTGTACACTGTGTCTACCACTATATGGTCACTGTATGGGGGTTATATATCAGTCAGCAGAGCCTCGTGTACACTACAAGTATAATACCACTTTATGGTCACTATATTGATTATATATTATTATAATTAGACATATTGGTCCTTTTTGTACTGATCAGTAATAGTGTAGGGTTATTAATTACAGTCACTATGTGTGTGGTAATTTTTGTCGTGGGTTATTTCTGGTGTATAAACAGGTCCATATGTAATAGCGTAATTGTAAAGTTTGGTTTTGGTATAGTGGATTTGATTGGTAGCAGTATAATGGTGATAATGTATGGTGAGGTATTTGCCCTTGTATTATCAACATGATCTAAACAGCATGGTTCCTGGTACATTGGTCGTGGTCAGGGAGGGAGGGGGGGCCCCATCCAAAAGTGTGCTAGGGGGCCCTGGCTTCTCTAGTTACGCCCCTGCTCAACTCTATTGTTAAGAGCTTAGCAATCGACTCCGGGGACTAGTGGAGACAAACCCTATCAAAGGCTTCTAGGTTGTCTGTAACGTCACCACTGCTGGGTATTGTGATAATACAGTGCAGTACAAGCATCTACTGTACTGTATTATAACAGTGATCAAATGATAAGTATAAATGTGTAAAAAATTGTGTACAAAAAACCACACACACAAAAAGTAAGACACATAAATTGCCCATTTCCCATTACAAATGGCAATCACCCCAAATACGTGTTGCAAATGTGAAATTTTTTTATAAAATTTATAAGCCCTCTAATGTTGCATAAAAATAAAAAGATTAGCATATCAGCTCCATATTCACAGCTCTTCTGATTGCACAGACATGAGAACAGGAGATCTTATCAATGAGCTTTGAAGCTCTCTGCTCTAAAGTAAAGGAAAGTATTCAGTTTGCTTTGTTACTGTGTTCTCAAGCTGCCGACAGTCCTGTGTGCTGATCTGTGATGACCTCACTCTCTGCTATCAAATAAGACATAGAGCAGAAAGAGTAGGGGAGAGCAGGCTGGTAACCTACAGAAACTTTTATGCACTTAGAGGAGATAAAATCTCTCTTATCTCCTTAACAAAGCAAAATAAAGTAATACACTGGCAAGCATCAATAAAGGTAACAATGTTTTGAACTTTTGAACATGTATGAAAACTGTCTAGGTCTAAAATTCCCTTTGTTGCCCATAGCAACCAATCAGAGTGCTCCTCTCATTTTTCTAGAGCACTATATGAAATAAAAGGGCACTCTGATTGGTTGCTATGACCAACAAAGTGCGTTTTAGACCTAGACAATTTTCATACATGTGGCCATATGTCTCTGTATCTCACCATCCACTACAGCTTTGAACGTGAGACTACCATCATTTTATAGACAATCATTTTGGCTATCTCATAATATCTTTGACCTCAACCTATTTAGCAATTTTAATTCTGCAAGATTTTTGTCAGGGTAACTGCATTGTTACTGTTTTTGCTTTGATGGAGAACAATCTTTTTTTTCTTGTTACTACAATTTACCCCCCTTTTTAAAACTTCCCAATACTCAGTGTTTATTAGGCTTTTACCAAGTAAAAAAGGTCTCTTTTCGACAGCCATGAAGATTCCAAAAAAGGAAGCAGCACACCAGCTCATTGATAGTTCTCTGCACCAAAAATTGCAAACTGCATCATGTGGGGCCCATGACAGGGGGGAGAATGTGAAATGAAGTCCATCAATAATTCAAACCCAAGAAGTGGACGTCCGGGCAAAATATCAGAGTCAAAAAGTTGGCCCATCCAAAGTCATTCTGAGCCACAAAACCCCGAGGGTGGCACGTTGCTTTGAAAGAGGCCACCATTACACCAATACACAGGTCTAAATGAGGGCCCAAAAAAAGGTGAAAACCTCATTTCATATTATCATAAGAAGCGTTAAGGTGAATTGAAAAAAAGTAGAAAAGTGGAAAGAGCAGATTGGAAACAATGATTTGGAGCAAATGTCAATAGACGAGCTCTATGGGTGCAAATAGGTCGGAAAATTCGGGGGAAAAACGGGGTAAAAGGTCAGATATTGAAGGGAACCATCAAGTTTTTGGAGGGAAAAATTTTTGGGATGGGGTTTTTCACAGCCAAAGGCTTTGGATACTTGACCCGGACGATGTTGACTCAATGTTTTTTATTTTATTTTTAAAGTCCCACAAGATGTTTATTCTTACACCGGTACTATGGTAATGAAAAGGATGTAAAGGTCCAGCAGGCAGCGACCCAAAGCATATTCAAATTTGGGAAAAAAATTATTCAATGACAAGAAGTAGAATTTCGGTACAATCAAACACTGTGGCTTAGATAAAAAAAGATATTTGTAGCCGTGTGTTCCCAAAGTAAGGGAACAACAAAAGGGGAACATGTGAAGAAACCTGGGATCAATTTCAGTCGAGACATGCTTATTTTTTATTTAGTTCAGAAGGATTCAGGAAGTGTTTGAAAAAACCCAAAGGGATTTACATTCTAACAAAAAATAAAAAAAAAAATGTAAATTTTTTTGAAGCAAAACTGTAACAATGCGTTTAGACAAGAACCGTAAACTAAACATATTGTAAATAGTTTCAAAATTTAAACTGTTATCAAATTCAAAATATTATGAGATAGATTAAAGACATAAGATTGCTTTAAAAATGATGGGGTGTCTCACATTCAAAGTGGGGGGAAAATGGAGCCTGAACGTTAAAAGTTCAATGTGCCAGCTAATAAATGTATATTTGGAAAAAGTCTTCATTTACCGTTCACTACATGTTGAAAGGTAATCTTGGTAGTGAGACAACCCCTTTAACTCTCAACAAGAACTACTGAACCTACTAGAACATTGCAGGCTCTCTCTTGTAAGGACCTGCAGCCCCTCCCTTCTTGTACAAACTGATTGGCAGCAGGCCTTCCCCACTGTGTGGTGCTTAAAGTATCCCAGCCCTTATTAAGGTGCTTACTCTTCCTTAACCCCTCTTATATCATTATATGTACACATATATACACATATGTACACATATAGCCATCACCACAATCTGTAGGCGTGAGACCACCCCTACACACAATGTTAAAGGAGGTAAAATGCATGCCATAACTGAAGAAACTTAGCAGTTGTCTATACTCATGTTTAATTTGGAAAGAAATACAGGATTATTCCCATACCACAAATGATCTATCACACTGATGCTGTATTTTAACCACCATATAAGGAATTGGATATCTAGATAAGCATTTACATTTGCAACTGGTTATACACACATGACACATATGTTTCTTATATTTTTTACCTCTAACTTGCTAAACATTAGCTAGCATATTTCATTAAAGGGGTTATTTTTATCTCCTCTGCATACAATATGCCAATAATGTCTGATGGATGTGGGTCCCACCTGTAGATCCCATTATATGCATTCCAAGACCTGCATCTATCAGACATTTATGACCTGTCCTGTAGATAGGCTATAAATGCTAGAAATCTATGTTTTGTGTGTGTACAACCAGTTCCAAATGTACAGTGTGTTGCAAAAGTATTCCCACCCTGAACTTTTCCTAGTTTTTAAACTTTACAGCCATAGATTTAAATGTATTTTAATTTTAAATGTATTTTGATATTTTATATGATAAAAAAAACACAAAGAAGTAAGTCTTTTTGAAGTGTGAAAAAAAATGTTGCATGCTTTTCCAAATTGTTCCAAATTAGAAAACTGAAAAGTATGGTGTGTATGTACTGAGTCTCACCCCCTTTGAAAAAAAACTTTAGTTTATTCTTTTTAGCCCCCCCTCCGGGATCTCAGGCGGGTAGTCCTACTCTATCTTATCTCTCACTAGGGTCAACTTCAGACCTCTCACTGTGCCAAACGGCCTCCAAAATGCAGAGAAAAAATAAAAAAAGCACCAACCTTCAAAGCAAAAGTGCATTGATATAACAGCCTTTGTGGGGTGGCCGTGGTGCAGAAACCAAGATGGCGGTATCCTTTCCCTTTCTAATAGTTTAAAAGCAATATTGCCAAATACAACGTATAGTTCTGACAGAAAAACATTACAAATATATGAAAAAATTTTTGGGGCCAAAACATGCGAATAAAAAATCTAAAAGTTTTTTTCATATATTGTAGAAAAGCATAAAATGCTTTTTTGGAGTTTTTCCATGTGTTGTTTTTTTTCGCCCTTTTAGCATTGGTGTGCCACTGTATTGGACTGTGTGCATATATAAAATGTGCCGCAGCCATGGCCCGTGGCCCCCAGGTTCGCAATTTTTTTTTTTCAGAAATGTTTTTCTGTGCAGAACTATACGTTGTTTTTGGCACATATTTCTTTTAAACTATATTAGGAGGAATGGAATTTTCCATCTTGTTTCCTGCACCACACACCCACCTCCACAGGGTGTTATATCAATGAACTATGCTTTGAAGGTTGGTGCTTTTTTTATTTTTCTCTCTGCATTTTGGAGGCCGTTTGGCACAGTTAGAGGTCTGAAGTTGACCCTAGTGAGAGATAAGATAGAGTAGGACCACCCGCCTGAGATTCCGTTGTAAGTCGGGGTGGCTTGAGCATTTTTTTGGCCAAAAACATTGGGGGAAACTAAGGGAAACTCAAAGTTTTTTTTTATATTAATAATAAAATGGGTTCTTTGGAGATTTCCATGTGTTTTTTCACCCCCTTTGAGTCATTACTTTGTCATTTTTAGCTGCAATGACAGCTGCTAGTCTGTTGGGGGATGTCTCTACTAGCTTTGCACATCTAGAGGCTAGAATTTTTGCCATTTTTCTTTGCAAAATAGCTGTAACTCAGTCAGATTGGTTGGTGAACATTTGTGAACAGCAATTTTCAAGTCTTGCCAAAAATTCTCAATGGGATTTAGGTCTGGACTGTGACTGAGCCATTTTAATACATGTAAATGCTTTAATTTAAACTGTTCTATTGTAGCTTTTGCTGTAACTTTAGGCTGCTGAACCTATGTCCCAGTCTCAAGTGTTTTGCAGCCTCTCCAGTGTTATGTCGCACAGAATATGATTCCACGTGGTCTCCGCATTAAGAAAATTCCGACTACCATATTTTCTCAAGACTTTGTGGTACAATGGAATCAAATATTGTCCACCTGCTCAACTAATTTGATGTCATTAATTATTAAGTATGAAGAGGCGAAATTGACACAAATTACTGCGGACATCAAGGCCATAGAGGTGGAGTTGCAGGCATTTAACAAACTACAGGGGTTTGAAGATTCTCTACAGATGTTGAAAGAAAAGATTACTACATTGGAAGAATCTATCATGGAGTCAAAGCGGAATAAATATCAACGGGATCTCCATGATTATCAGCAGGACCAGGTATATGAGTGGGGCCGTAGAAAATCGGACTATAGCACTCCCAAATCAATATTGAAGAACAGGACCAGAAGATGGACTTCACGCAATAATAGACGAAGGGTCAGTTTTGGATCAATAGATTCTGACTCAGTCGACAGTCCAACTGAATCCTTAGATGGAGGAAATGGGTCCGCAAGCACAAATGATGCAGCCCCCTCATATTACAAAACTCCAAAAAAGCAGAAAAAGTCAAAAAACGACAGAGAAGGGGAGGTAGGAAGCACAGGAGTAGACAAAAGGATGCAAACCCGCCAGATAATCCTGGATCAGATGAAGAAAAAACCGTAGACGTCCTAAATTTATCATCGCTGAATTAACTCCTGTACAAGAACAAGTTCTTAGGTTGGGTTTGAACTTCGGAGTCAAGCAAAATTTCGATTTATTTTCAACGTTGAAAGATATCAACAAATTCATACGTCTTCTAACAGTCAAGCGGCATTTTTGGACGGACATTGAAACCAGTCCAGAGGATGAAGGGGAAGTACTTAACAATACTACAGAATCAGTCCAGAACGGGTATAAGAATCTCTTGTTCCATGAACAGATGTCGGTATTATCCCTGGAATCACTGTTGGACTCAAATACCATCCATTCCGAACAGATCAGTAAAGTTCTTAACTTTAGAACAAGTAACCCGGATTTCTATCCTGTCAACTCCCGTACAACAGCAATGGACCGCTTCCAATACCTGGTGGAGAAGGACTTACGTTCATTGGATCACACTGTCCCGCCCTGTCGAAAATTTGCCAATTTGTCAAATAAACAACGTAATGCAGTAGAGCAGCTAACTAAAAACAAAAATATAATCATCAAGATGGCAGACAAGGGCGGTACATTTTGTGATCATGAACAAAAATGAATACATGTGCAGCCATCAAAAGCTGTTATCAGATGACCAGGTTTTTACCTGAAATTGTCTTATGACCCCACAGTTAAGTTTAGGGAGGAATTATCTGATATTCTGATGGAGGGGTCTGCTTTGGGGATATTGAGTCAGAGGGATCTGGATTATTTGATCGTAGATTGCCCAATTACGCCCATAATGTATGGGCTCCCCAAAATACATAAGAATTTAAAGCCCCCCAAACCAATGCGACCGATTGTGTCGGGCATTGGGGTCACTGCTTGAGAGATTATGTCAGTGGTTGGATACAGTATTGCAGCCCCCTGGCCTGGTACACCTGGGACCTAAAGGGCACCAAGGAGGTTCTCAATAGTTTATCAAATCTCACATGGGGGTCCAACATGTGTTGGATTGCCTGTGATGCAGAGGCCCTTTATACATCCATTCCACATCATGTTTGCCATTTTGGGATTAAAATTTCATCTGCAAAATTTTAGTGATTTACTCCGATGAGTTTTATTTCCTTTGTCCTTTGTCACTAAAATTCTTGATGACACATAATTTTTTTTCAATTTGATAGTACATATTTTTTACAACTCAGGGGTGTGTCAATGGGGGCCAAATTTTCCCCCTCTCTGGCCAATCTGGTCATGGCATGGTGGGAGGCAGTGTATATCTACACGCTGGACAATCCTTTTGGTGGTCATTTTGTCTGGTATGGCAGATACATCGACAACCTCCTTCTGGTTTGGGGCGGCGATGTGTCTGCCATACCGGACCTTATGGAGTACATGAACAACAACCCATTTAACTTTTTCTTCACTTTTTGTACCAATCCAACCACCATCAATTTTTTGGACCTGACTTTGGTCGGCAGAGAGGGGGAGCTTGTGCATACGAGAACATATCGCAAGCCCACATCCGGCAAATTGGTTCTCCACCACCCTAGCTTCCATTCTAGGATACCTCAAATCCATCCCAATAGGGAGACAATTAGGCAAAACTAATTGTTCTCTGCTCAGGATTTCATAAAGAATCCAAACAAATATATAGTAGATTTAAAAAATCCGGGGCTACCAGATTGGGTGTTAAGAAGAGCTAATTCTATTGGTAGAGAACGATCCCGAGAGGAACTCTTATCCACTAAAATTACCACTAAACAAAAGGGGAATAAGCAATTGGTTTTAAGCTTGGATCACAGCCCCTCAATTTCATTATATCAAAAATATTATTTGAAGTATCTTTCCCAATTTTGGAAGAGGATCCAACTATGGAAAACTATTCTTTCTCATGGGTACAGGATTGTACCAAAAAGCCAAAGACGCTAGGGACATTACTATCCCTAATTTTTAAATTTAAAACAAGTGATAAGGTTTCCTACATGGTTAAAATTTGTGGCTTCTACAAATATGGGGGTAATCCGTGCCGTACGTGTCAATATGTACATCCCACAAGATCGTTCTCAAATTCTGAAGGCACCAAAACATTCCCCAAAAAGGCAATACATTAATTGCAACTCGTCTAAGTGGTTTATTTGCCACTTGCAACGACATGCAATATGTACTATATTAGGAAGCACGTCCCGAAAATTTAAAAATACCATTTTGGAGCATCTCAATGAACCCTCCACTAATGCCCCACGTAATGGTCAACTTATCAATACACTTTAGGGAGGTTCATGGTAATGACTGTGGTAGCTTTAAAGGGGCATAGGTATAGATCGGATTTTAAAACCGGGCCAGGGAGGGATTTAAAACATCGTTTTTCATGATCGTGAGGCCTACTGGATACTCATGCTCAATACAATCACCCCCAGAGGCCTAAATTTAAGGAAAGAAATCATGTTTCACATTAGGTAGGCTTATGGAGAAATGACCCATATTTTTGGGCAGTATAATTAGTTTAATCCCCAACTTCCCTTGGCAAAAGTTATTAGACTTATCATTCCACAATTATATATATTAATTCCAATAATATATAATAGAATCAATATTTAAGACGGAGGAATTAGAATTAAAAAAATGTTTATTAACAACATGAATTGCAATGTAGAAGTCATCGTTTCTCATTTTGGTTCAGTCTAAGTTTATTCTATTTTTTTATCACCTGGGTCTGTGCTTGCTCTATCTGTGCTTTGTGCTCCGGGTGATCAGTCTGGTTTTGATATGTTTTCGCCAGGTCCGGGGTTTTTGGCGAACGCCTTGCGCATGATGTTTTGCCATCTCTGGTATTTTTAGATGCCGTTGGCTTTCACAGTGCGCATGCGCGAAGTTTTTGCCAGTTTTGGCCTCTACTGGCAGATTTGCGCAGGTTTGATCGTCATTTCCGGCCCGGCAGTCCACATGCCACTCACCGGAAGTCGGGATACCGACGCGCACCACGGACATCAGGTGTGTTTGATGTTTTTAGAATTGTTGTGTATATATAATTAGATGCTCTGTGTTGTTTAATTGTCTATGAGTAAGGGACCAAAGTGTCCCGAAACGCGTCAGATACTACATTGAAAATTTTGGATGTTATCGGTTTTAATGAGTTTCCAATAAAGAAACTTTTATCTACGCCAGACGTCCCGTTGCAGTGCTGTATCCTCCTCCTTCTCCAGTGTTGCCCAGTATGTTCCTCCATCCATCTTCCCATCAACTCTGATCAGCTTCCCAGTCGCTGTTGAAGCAAAGCCTCCCCACTGCATGATGCTGCCACCACTGGGCTTCATGGTGGGGATGGTGTGTTCTTGGGTGATGTGCAGTGTTGGCTGTGAGATGTTCAGAGCCTAACCCTGTAATACACTTTGCCACAACTTTATCCCCAACCCGTCTTGCGTGTTCCTTGGTTTTCATGATGCTGTTTGTTCACTAATGTTCTCTAACAAACTTCTAAGGCTTTCAGAAAACAGCTGTAGTGATACTGAGAATAAATAACATACATATCTACTCTGTTTACTTATTATGAGACTTCTAAAGGCAATTGGTCACACTGGATATTATTTATGGGTATCAATGTACACGGGGCTGAATGCATGCGATAATTACATTTTTTAATATGCCAAAATATGTAAAAGCATGTATCATTTTCTTTACCTTTCACAAATACTTGCTACTTTGTGTTGCTCTTTCACATAAAATATCAATAAAATACATTTACGTTTGTGGCTGCAACGTTTAAAAATGAAGAACAGTTCGAGCGATAGGAATACTTTTGCAACCCACTGTACATCCTTAACATCCAACTCCATATCTGGTAGTTCAAACACAGCAACAGGGTGATGAATAGTTTGTGAAGTATGGCATTGTGTGGTGAGTAAGACCACTTCAATCTAATATTGATGACCGATCCCAAGGACAAGCTATTAATTCTAAAAGTGTGGATCACCCCTTTAAAGGATTATAATTTTTTTGCCATTAATGTTAAGTCGTCAATATATGGATGATAAGAAAACACAAGACATACAGACATTTAAACTATACAATAAATACTATATGTAGAAAACGTACACATATGTGAAAAAAATGGAAAAGTGAATAAAGCTGGTGTCACACATAGCACTTTTGGAAAAATTCTGTGATTTTATTTTGAGTTATTTTTTGCTGTTGTTAACTGCTTGTTTTGGGCTAAACACATTTTTTAACCTGGCATAATCTATCATTTTATATGGGAATGCAAGATTAAAAAAATAGCACAAAAATACATGTGCTTAAACACATTGGGCCACATTTATCAAAAGTGTTTTCCCAAATTAAAACTGTTTGTTCCCAAAACCCCCACAGTCAGAGCTCAGTTTTTTTTTTTAACCTCCCTTAAAAAAATAAAAAGGACTTTTGGGTTGGTTTATGGACAACAAAGACGTTTTGAAAATTTTGTCCCGTTTTTTGGGGAGAAAGACCATTTAAGGGAGGCTTTTATGATTTTTTTTTTTTAACCAAAAAAGGCCATGAAAAAAGTAAAAGTATGTGTGAAGGAAGCCTAAATCTGTAAGAATAATTTCTGTTGCCTTTAATTAGGAAACTAAAACCCCCATTTACCCCCTAGGCCATTTTTTAAAGGGGCCCCAAAAAAAACTTCTAAAATTTTTAAAATTTGAAAATTTTTGGTGCCAGGGCCAAGATTTGTTTTAGACATTTTGGCTCATATCATTAATTTTTTTCCAAAAGGACATCCCAAAAAGGGGAAAATGGACAAACCACCAAAAAGAAAACCAAAAATTGTTAGTAAAAAAATTTTAGCCCGGGTTTAGTTTTTGATTTTTGCAAATTTAAACTGTCTAAAGTTTTTAGATGGGCTTAATAAATACCCCTCACAGATTTTATGGTGTTTATCTGGTTTAAAAAGAAAAAAGTGCTGTATGTGCTTTTTTTGCAATTTTTATGGTGGTTTCACAAATTTAAAGGGGTTGTCTCACTACAAGGTTGCTTTTTTTTTAAAATCTTGCAAAAACAAGTCACTTTCCAATATGTGTCCCAATAACAATTCCTCCCTATTCTGAAATTCCACTTGAATGGGCTCTACTCCTCATTTTGCTGTCACTGACCTAATTAAAAAAGAAAACAAAGAAAAACATCGGGTGATGAAAAATTTGGAGTGAAAAAACTCATCTTTTTTCTTGGCTTTTTTATGTGTTTTTTTTTTGCATGTTTTTTGCCAAAAAATGCAGTGGCCAATTCACTCGAAAGAAATAAAAATCTAAAACCTCAAATACTCCCTTTTTGGGGTTTTTTTCTTTTTTTAGCATTTTTTTGCCCCGTAATTTTTTTTCAACTACAACATGCAATTGCTGTAAAAAAAAATCCATGTGTGAATGTGTTTTATATTTTTGATGCATTTTTATGGCATTTTTTTTCTCACTGGAAAATCATTATGGCACAGATTTTAATGGTAAAATATCCAAAAGATTTTTTTTCAAAATAGAAATGTTAATATTTTTTTTTATCAATTAAGAACTCAAAAGTAAATGAAGAAAAAGGGAAATCAAATAAAAAAATTTTGTTTACCCCCCTTTGCCCTTTTAAACATATCCATTATTCTATAATTTCATAAAGGTTTTGAAGGGAATTGGCAGGGAAAGGGTTTTTCCAAAAATCTTGGAGAAGTAACCACAATTTTTGTGTACTGGGTTTGCGCAAATTCTTTTGCTCTTTTTTAATCCCCAAAAACTCAAGATTTTGGAACAGGGGTCTGTAGAGTATGCCATTACTTTCAAACTCCAAAAAAAAAGGGAAAGGGCACACAAAATATTGTTTTTATTTTTATTTCTTTTTTTTTCTTTTAATTTTCATTTTTTGTAATTATAAAAATAAACTATTAACACTTCTATGTTCAAAAACATTCTGAGTTTACAACATTTTTCCCACACCTGCCTAAAACTTTTTGCATCATGTGATTCATAGAGCATTTTATTTAATAATATCTAATGTAATAAGCAAGCCACAAAAAATACAAAACAAATCAACACACCTTTACATAAAATTTCTTTTTTCAATAACACATATATATTTTTTCAACCGATCTTAGTTTTCAAATAATGTTAGTCTTTCATAGTATATTTTTTCCATTCGTCATCTAATATGAATTTTTTCTAAGTTCACCTTTCTTTCTGTTATCTGAGTATATTTATGTCTCCACCTGATTTTATTTAACTTCACATTCATCTTATTTATATTGTTTATTTTATTTATATTAATATTGTTTTCTATTTATTTTTTTTATGTTTTTTACATTGTTTTATATTTATTTGTTTTATATTTATACTACATTTATATTGTTTATTTTTATTTATATTAACTTCACATTCCCCTTATTTATATTGCTTTTTAAACCAGTTGCTTTCTTTGTTTTAAACACAGTTTGTTTTAATTATTGTGAGCGTACAATCAGGAACAACATTTCTCCCAGTGCTGTCTCAGAGGTTAGTATGGTCACGTGTTCTCTGGTCCGTTGGCTGCCATGTTCTTCCCCCCTGAAGCATCGGGAGGGGGGCATCATGTCCAGCTTCTGGTGGAGGGCGCCATTTTTCTGGGTCGCGCTGCCTCGTGCTGGGCTGACAGTATCGGCTCCCCTTCTCTGACGTGTCGGAGGTGGAGTTGGCATCATGGCTGCATCTGCGATATAACTGACCATTTTTGTGTAGCTCTTCTGAGGTGATAGGGTTGCTGATGCTTTTATTACTTTATTTACTGGCACATTTGTGTATTACGTTTTTATGGGCGGATACTATCTGCCATTTTTGTGGAGACCATTGTCCCATTGGCCTGTAGTCATTTTACAGGTGTAGCCAATGTACAAACCCTTTAAAAATAGGCATAGGCTATTCAGTCCACACAGGTCCCCAAAAGAAGCACATGGGAAACACGTGTCGGGGCTGTCCTATCTGTGGTGGTCGTGACAGTTGACGTAAGGGGTAAGGCATATCCTTACTACACTTTTGTACTGAATATTGTGGCTTCATTATTTGAACTTAACTTAGGACATGATACCTACGGTATATATAATGAAAGTTGTACTTACCTATCTAACCACGTCATGTCAAAATTGTATGATCTACTATTATCAGGCTAAACGCCTGTCCTTTTTTGTTAGATATGATCATGTGTTGCCAAGGATCAAAAGCTCAGATGAATATTGCGGATAGCTAACATACATTATACTTTCAAATATATTTATTTATTCCCTGTACAAATGTCTCTGTACTGCCATCTTCCTCTAATGAGTGTTTAGATGCTTACTTGTTTTTTAATACTCTGATTTCAATAAAATTATCAAAAATGGTATTTTATACTGGTTATTTTATACTGGTATTGGTACTTTTAGTGAATTATTCTGATCTAGTTTATGCCAGTACAATAATAGGATTCTCAACACAGCTCAACACACTTTTACATATAAGTTTGTTTTTTTCAATAGACCAAAATCCAATGGAGGCCTAAAGAAAAAAAACATGTATATGTTGTGTTTGGTAAAAAAACTGCCATGCACCCAAAGTGAGGAAAAAACACCATAAAGAAGAAATATTTGTAGGACATTTTTTTATTTCACTATAACTATAACCAATACCAGTGTAAATGAGAATGTACCGGGAAACACTGAATAACTGCATAAAAGACTTTGAGCATTTTTGCATATGGGTGATATGGCTTCATTCCTATATGTTAATAATCAGTTTTAACGGCAGATCCAATTATAGCTTCTTGATTGACACGTCAGATGGATGACTTCCGTCACAGTGAATAACAGAGGCCGGCGCTGTAGCAGCATATGAGTAACATGTGACAGACACACACTACATGTGTTGTCAGCACTAGTAATCCTCAGCTGAGGACCAGGAGTGGCAGGAGCAGCAGACACACAATGGAACAAGCTGAGGGGCTTGTGTTTATAATGCTTGATTTGTGCAGACATTTCATGCCCGGGGGATTGGCTTCCAAACGAACAGCTTGTGGCTTTAATTAGGATGATGAATACACTGTTAGGAATGTGAATGTGGATATAAGCTTACATAAAGGCAATCATAAAGTTGGCCCCATGCCTTACAGATTAAAGCCATATTCTTCTGCTAAGTTTGTGTTCAAGAGAAAGAGTCCCTGAATGTTTCCTATCGGAAACACAATCCTACGCGCCTGTAAAGCTAAAGTTTCTTTCACGCATAACTTTGTGTTTTTTTTTCTTCCTTGTCCATAAGGTGTCTTCACACAATGCAGTTGTGGTGCGATTAAAATATATCAAAACCGCCTCTGAGTTTACCAATTTACTGCGGTTTTGTGATGCGGTAATTGACTGCACATATTTAAGTAAAATCCACTTATTCTGCAAGTTTTACCTGTAAACCCTGTTCATGCAGTTTTGATGAGCACTGCACTACAACTCATCATGTGAACACACTGAAAGGGGGATTTAATAAAAACAGATTTTTAGGAGGAAAACAAGGTAGCTACATTGTTGCTGTGGGTTAGTATGAATTTATGCATATTTAGGTGTCATCTTTCTCCACTTTTGAAGTGTTTTTTGGTCCTTTTTTTTTTACACAGCATAAACTGGTGATAACATTTTTTTCCCATAGATTTCTATATATAAAAAAGTTTGAAGCTCATGGCAATTTTTAAGCAAGAAAATGTCTGGAGAAAGCCTTAGGGCGCGTCCCCACGGCACAGGACAAATACCGGTCGGTTTATCCAACCGGTATTTGTCCGTTTTTTGTGCAGTGCACACGGCTGCCAGGGGACAGCTTTTCTCCCCGATTAGCGGAGAAAAGCCCTCCCCCTTCCCATTCACTTGTTCATATTCCGTCAGAAAACCGGACAGAAGAATGAACAAGTTATATGTTTTTCGGAGACTGCTGCAAGGGTTTTCCATAGCGACCCGTGTAAAAGTTTGCGGCCGGTTTTTCAAACGGTTTGTGATTTTGCAAACCGTCTGAAAAACCGGCCGCAAACCGGTGCCGTGGGGACATGGCCTTAGGCTTCCTCTACATTTTTTGGGCTTACAATAACCTCTTTGGCTGTATTCACATCATGTTTATACCATCTGTTTAGTGTGTACATTAGGAAAATTCCCAATGTGCATACTTAAATTGTCATGGGGTCCTACTTGTCAAATAGGAGGCAAAAAGTGTCCTTTTGGCCTTTATCTGGCCAGTATGCATCAGTAGCAATAAATAAAAGGGAATGGATAAGCGATGGGATCCTGTGAAAAAGTATCTGTTAAATGGATATCATGCAGGCCTATGGATGAGGGATGCCAAAGTGAGGCATATATCACAGCAGATAACTCAGGAAGTTTCAGTGATGTCACCATTCATAGATGTCACCATTCATCAATGAAGCTTTCCAAGGCATGTCAGATTGCTGTCAAAAGTATCATGCTCCAGAGGAGGAAATGAACACTGATTGGCTTCCCTGTGGGAAGTTTTAATGATCTGCTCATCAGAATCTGTCATCAAAAAATGTAAGCAGGAAAATAAAACAGTTGAGATTACTTAGTTACATAGTATGATTGAAAAAAGACAAATGTCAATCAAGTTCAACCAAGGGGGAGGGAGGGAGGTGGATGAAGGGGGAGGTAGAGGAAATTTTAAGGAAATTTTAAACATTGTTTCCCCTATTGATGCAGACTTTGAAACCCATGAGACATGAACCAGTCTACCCTAAAGAAATTTGCCAATTTGCCCTTTTTTCCCCTACAGGTTTTGTATTCAGTGTTAGGCCAGGGTTTACACGGCTTTTTTGCGGGCGTAATTACGCCCCGCAATTACGCCGTGTGGACGGGGGCGGGGTGGGAGCGGGGAGTGAGCAGGGGGCCGGGCCCTTTCCTGCCCTAGACAATCACTGCTAGCGGACGTTACGCCCCTAGAAAGTGCAGTCAATTATTCCCCGTGAGGAGACGAACCATAGTTCTCATGGAACTGTGAATTACCCTAATGAAAGGACCGTTTTCGGCCCTTTTTTGCCGCACTTCGGGGCGTAATTCGGACCGAAATATGGCCATTAAAATTTCCAAATTTAACATCTTTCCTTCTACAATGCGGAGTGATTGTGTTGAATTTGGTGTTAACGCTTTCAAGAACTCTCTGAGAATCTGAAAAAAAGAATTGCTTTACATAAAGATGGTTTAGGCTATAAGAAGATTGTCCACACCCTGAAACTGGGCTGTAGTATGGTGGCCAAGACCATATAGTGGTTTAATAAGACAGAGTCCACTCAGAATAGGCCTTGCCATGGTTGACCAAAGAAGTTGAGTGTACATGTTCAGCTTCATATCCAGATATTGTCGTTTTCAAATAGATGTATGGATGCTGCCAGCATTGCTGCAGAGGTTAAAGGGGAGAGGGGTCAGCCTGTCTGTGCTCAGACCATATGCCGCACATTGCATCAAATTGGTCTGCATGGCTGTCATTCCAGAAGAAAGCCTCTTATAAAGATGATGCACAAAAAAGCCTGCAAAGAGTTTGCTGAAGACTAAAGACATGGATTACTGACACCATGTCATGTGGCCTGATGAGACCAAGATAAACTAATTTGGTTCAGATGGTGTCGGCAACCAGGTAAGGAGTACAACGACGTGTGTCTTGCCTACAGACAAGTATGTTGGTGGGAGTGTCATAGTTTAGAGCTACATGGGTGCTACCGGCTGTGGGGAGCTACAGTTCATTGAGGAAACTATGAATGTCAACATATACTGTGACATACTGAAACAGAGTATGATCCCCTCCTTTCAGAAACTGGGTTGCAAGGCAGTATTTCAACATGATAATCACCCCCAAACACACCTCAAAGTAAACCACTGCATTGCTAAAGAAAATGCTGGACTGGCCAAACATGTCTCCAGACCTAAACCCTGTTTAATATCTGTGGGGCATCTTCAAATGGAAGGTGGATGAGCGCAAGATCTCTGACATCCACCAGCTCTGTGATGGTTGTCATGGAGGAGTGAAAGAAGATTCCTGTAGCAATCTATGAATCTCCAGTAAACTACTTGCCCAAAAGAGTTAATTCAGTGCTGATAAATATTGACGCTTTTTGGGCAATATTTGTCTCTTTTTACTTAGAGGTGTAACAGGGGCATAACTAGAGAAGCCTGGGCCCCAAAGTAAACTTTTGGATGGGGCCCCGTACCTTCTCCCCTCCCCCACCTCCCCTACCATGAACATTTACCAGGACATGCAGTTAGATAATGTAGATAATACAAGGGGCAAATACCTCACCATACATCTCACCATCATACTGCTACTAAACAAATCCCACTATATCAAAACCAACATTACCAATAACACTACTACATATGAACCTGATTATACAGCCAGAACATGACCACAAATTACCACCAAATACTGACTGAATAATACCCCAACACTATTACTGATCAGTACACAAAGACCAATAGAACCGCCATATCAGGGGCGTAACTACCGGGGGGACGGGGCAGTTGCTCCCCGGGGCCCCTGCGTTAGGGGGGGCCCGGCCCCCGGGCAGTGTACGGGGGCCGCTACCCGGTAATCGTCCTGGGCCCCCCGGCGTGAACTGGCGGGCGGGGGCTGAGGGGCCCGGCGCATGCTGAAGGCTCCTCTCTTCTACTTCCCCCCCCCAAACGTTTGATCACGTGGGGGGCGCGGGAAATCAAAACACCCCCCCCCCCCCGCGCTGAGGGGAGGCGCAGGGAGGCACAGAGCGGAGCAGCGGGCATGGGGGAGGGGGGACCCAGGGAAAATAAATGTTTATTTTTTGCTGCCTGTATACCCCTAAGCTGCCTATACACCCCCCCAAGCCTGCCTGTAGACCCCCCACCCTGCCCATAACCCCCTAAACCTACCTTGACCCCCCAAGCCCCGCCTATAGACCCCTAACCTACCTATAACCCCCAAAACCCCTATACACCCCCAAAAATGTTATGACCCCCCTAAAACTCCTATAGACCCCCAGCCTGTTTAACCCCCTAATCTACCTATGACCCCCTGCCGCCCAAGACCCTCAAAACCTACTTAGACCCCCTAAGCCTGCCCAAGATCCCCCAACCTGCCTATATCCCCCCAGCCTGCCATAACCCCCTAAGGGTGCCTTTGACCCCCCAACCTCCTTATAGCCCCCCCAACCTGCCTATGACCCCAAAAACCTACCTATACACCCCCTAAGCCTGCCTATAGAACCCCTAAGCCTTCCTATAGACCCCCTAAGCCTGCCTATAGACCCCCTAAGCCTCCCTATAGACCCTCCAAGCCTGCCTATAGACCCTCCAAGCCTGCCTATAGACCCCCTAAGCCTGCCTATACCCCCTAAGCCTACCTATAAGACCCCCTAAGCCTGCCTATACGCCCCCAGCCTGCCTATACCCCCTCAGCCTGCCTATAGACCCCCTAAGCCCAGGGCCGTCTCTTCCATTGGGCCAGGTAGGCCCTTGCCCGGGGGCCCTCGAGCACAGGGGGCCCCTGAGGTCCCGGGCGGCTGCCTGCCCGGCCCAATGGATTAAACCCCGCGCCCCGGATACAGCTCTTTCCCGCCCTGCCTGCGCTTAGTTACTTGTCCCAGGCTGCGCAGGCAGGGCGGTGCGGGCTGCGGAGGTCAGAGAGCAGGGCGGCCCCTCGCTACGTCGCGCCTGCGCTTTACAGTTCACAGCGCAGGCAGGGTGGCGCCGCAGTGAAGGAAGGCGGTGCCGCCCCAGCCTGCGCTTTGAACAGTAAAGCGCAGGTGCGGCAATTGCTTAGAGCAGGGGCCCTGCGTGGCGGCCCCTGCTATCGTTGCTATGCCGCGCCTGCACTTTGCTATTCACAGCCCAGGCAGGGCGGCGCCGCCTTCCTTCACTGCGGCGCCGCCCTGCCTGCGCTGTGAACTGTAAAGCGCAGGCTCGGCATAACAGTACTGCCACTCCCGGCGGCCGGCGGGCAGTCTTCTCCATCCCCCGCCTGGCCGCTGGGAAATGTAGTTTTAGTGCGGCGGCGCGCAGTCGCGGCCGCACATGACTTTCCTCGGCCCTCTAAAAAGCTCCCTCCTCCACACAGCCCCTTCCTCACAACAGCCGGGCACCATGGAGGCAGCAGCAGCTGACGGGCACCAGCCACAGCATGAGGTTTGGCCAAAGTTGGGAGGAGGAGGAGGTGTGGGGGGGTTACTATCATGTAACTTCTGCTTGTGGTCAGCCAGCCATCCTGACCCGTGTCACTGTCCCCCAGAGTCTCTCTCATCATATAGTAATGCCTGGGCCACATAGCAGTTAAGAGAGACTCTGGGGGACAGTGGCACGGGTCAGGATGGCTGGCTGACCACAAGCAGAGGTTACATGACTTAATGTGTGCCCATCCTGTGCCCCCAGGCCAGTCCACGCAACTGCTCCTAAGTTATATAAATTGCTGCGTAGCCTGGTCTGGGGACACAGGATGGCTGACCACATGATGAAGGAGCTATATGGGTCGTGGTCAGCCATCCTGTGGCCCCAGGCCAGTCCACGCAGTAGCTCCTAAGTTATATAAATTGCTGCGTAGCCTGGTCTGGGGACACAGGATGGCTGACCATGACCCTTATAGCCCCTCCATCATGTGGTCAGCCATCCTGTGGCCCCAGGCCAGTCCACGCAGCAATTTATATAACTTAGGAGCTGCTGCGTGGTCTGGTTGGGGGGCCCAGTGCACAGCTCTGCCCAGGGGCCCATAATGCTGTTAAGACGGCCCTGCCTAAGCCTACCTATAGACCCCGTAAGCCTGCCTATACGCCCCCCAGCCTGCCTATAGACCCCCTAAGCCTGCCTATACGCCCCCCAGCCTGCCTATAGGCCCCCTAAGCCTGCCTATAGATCCCCTAAGCCTGCCTATACAGCCCCTAAGCCTGCCTATATAGCCCCTAAGCCTGCCTATACAGCCCCTAAGCCTCCCTGTATACCCCCTAAGCCTCCCTGTATACCCCTAAGCCTCCCTGTATACTCGCTAAGCCTGCCTGTATACCACCTAAGGCCTGCCTTTATATCCCCCCAAAGGGGCCCTGCCTGTAGACCCCCTAAGCCTGCCTTTAGACCGCCCCAGCTTGCCTTTAGACCCCCCAAGCTTGCCTTTAGGCCCCCCCAGCTTGCCTACCGGAATAGCCCTATAGCTACCATGAAGCCTGCCTGCCTATATAGCCCCCCTAAGCTTGCCTACCTAGATAGCCCCCCGAAGCCTGCCTGTCTACTTATATGAGGCCCTTTAGCTACCTAAACCCTATCTATAGGGCCCTATAGCCCACCTAACCCCTGTCTACCTGTATGGCTCCCATAGCAACTTAAACCCTGCCTGCCTAAATGGACCCCATATAGCCAGGGGGGCAGGTGCTGGAAAAGTCAGGATTCAAAAGATATTTGTGTCTAAATCTGCAGGGACAAGTGGCCAGGAGACGTCGTCATGATGGTGGACTGGACCGGATGCAGAACAAAGGGGAAAGTCAATGACTCGTCAGAGAAACGTCACCTGTGAGTCACAAGATTTTTCCACACTGTATCACTTAAAAGTCTGCAGAGCCTCTGAAACACTGGTGTTACCACTATATGGTCACTGTATGGTGGTTATATACAGTCTGCAGACCCTGTGTCCCACTAGTATATAGCACTATAATGGTCACTATAGGGCGGTACTTTTGGGTCTTTGTGTACTGACAGTAATAGTGTAGGGGTATTATTCAGTCACTATGTGGTGGTAATTTTTTGGTCATGTTCTGGCGGTATAGTCACGTCCATGTGTAGTAGGGTTATTGGTAATATTGGTTTTGATATAGTGGATTTGTTTGGTAGCAGTATGATGGTGATGTGTAGGGTGAGGCATTTGCCCCTTTTATTATCTACATTACCTAACAACATGTCCTGGTACATGGTCGTGGTCAGGGAGGCGGGCGGGGGAGGGGGCCCCATCCAGAAGTTTGCTTTGGGGCCCTGGCTTCTCTAGTTACGCCCCTGCGCCATATAGTGACCATGTAGTGGTATATACTAGTGTGCACAGGTACTCTACAGACTGTATATTACCCCCATACAGTGACCATATAGTGGTGGCTACCAGTGTACACAGACTCTGCAGACCTATGTGATTACAGTGTAGTTATATCTTGTGACTCACAGGTGACGTTTCCCTTTGACTTTCCCTTTTGTTCTGCATCCGGTCCAGACCACCATGATGACGTCTCCTGACCACTTGTCCCTGGAGATTTAGACAAATATCTTAGAATCCTCACTTTTCTAGCACCTCACTCCCTGCCCCCCTGGCTATGAGGGGTCCATTTAGGCAGGCAGGGTTTAGGTAGCTATAGGGCCCCATATAGATAGGCAGAGCTTAGGTAGCTATAGGGCCCCATATAGATAGGCAGAGTTTAGGTAATTATAGGGCCCCATATAGATAGGCAGGGTATAGGGGCCATATAGATAGGGAGGCAGAGTTTAGGTAGCTATAGGGGCCATATATGTAGGCAGGCATGGCTTAGGGTAGGCTATAGGGGCCCCATACAGGCAGGCAGGGCATAGGGTAGGCTATAGGGCCCCCATAGAGGCAGACAGGGCTTAGGGTAGGCTATAGGGGCCCCATACAGGCAGGCAGGGCATAGGCTAGGCTATAGGGGGCATATATATAGGCAGGAAGGGCATAGGGTAGGCTATATGGGCCATATATATATATAGGCAGGCAGGGCATAGGGTAGGCTATAGGTCCATATATAGGCAGACAGGGCTTTGAGGAGGCTATATATAGGCAGGCAGGGCTTTGAGGAGGTTATAGAGACTATATATAGGCAGGCAGGGCTTTGGGGAGGCTATAGGGGCTATATATAGGCAGGGCTTTAGGGGCTATATATAGGCAGGCAGGGCTATAGGGGCTATATATAGGCAGACAGGGCTTTGGGGGACTATAGGGGCTATATATAGGCAGGCAGAGCTATAAGGGCTAGATTTAGGCAGGCAGGGCTATAGGGGTCATATATATAGTAATGCAGGGCTATAGGGGCTATATATAGGCAGGCAGGGCTATGAGGGGCTAATATATAGGCAGGCAGGGCTATAGGGGCTAGATATAGGCAGGCAGGGCTATAGGGGCCAATATATAGGCAGGGCTATAGGGGCCAATATATAGGCAGGGCTATAGGGGCAGATTTATAGGCAGGCAGGGCTATAGGGGCCAATATGTAGGTAGGCAGGGCTATAGGGGCCAAAATACAGGAAGGCAGAGCTAAAGGGGCTAGATATAGGCAGGCAGGGCTATAAGGGGCTAACATATAGGCAGGCAGGGTTATAGGGCCAATATATAGGCAGGGAGGGCTATAGGGGCCAAAATATAGGCAGGCAGAGCTATAGGGGCCAATATATAGGCAAGCAGGGCTATAGGGGCAAGTATATAGGCAGACAGGGCTATAGGGGCCAATATATAGGCAGGCAGGGCTATAGGGGACAGATATAGGCAGGCAGGGGGCTTCATTAATATAAACAATAAGAAATCACTCACTTACCTGTCTCTCACTCCCTTGCAGCTTTGCTCCCGGGCAGTCTGTGCTCGGCGCGGGCCGCGCGTTGATGTGACGTCATCGCGCAGCTCACGTCAGCACTGTGGGCCGGCGCAGGCGGATTAGCAGAGCGGAGCCGCTCTGCTCTGCTAATACCGGCCAGTCCTACCTTTGAGCGCTCGGGCCGGAGTAGTGAACTAGTATGTACACTGCCGGCGGGCGCAGGAGCCGAACTACCGGGTTACAGACGTGTTATCTGCTGCCCTGGGGTCCGGGCCCCCTAAGAGCACAGGCCCCAGGGCCGCTGCTACGTCTGCTACCCCGGTAGTTACGCCCCTGGGGTGTACTCACTTTTGTTGCCAGTGGTTTGGACTCTGATGGCTTTGTGTTGAGTTATTTTGAAGCCACACCAAATTTACAGTGTTATACAAGCTGTATACTAACTATTTTATATTATATCAAAGTGCCATATCTTTAGTGTTGTACCATGACAGATATAATAGAATATTTACAAAAATGTGAGATATTTACATTTTTGTGAGATACTGTAAATTAATCATATCTTCCCGGAGCCGTCTTTTTTCATGACAAGGTTTAATTCCTTTAACCTCTTCTCATAACTAAGATGCGCCATTCCCCTAATTAGCTTGGTTGCTCGTCTTTGTACTCTCTCTAACTCCAGTACATCCTTACTATAAACTGGAGCCCAGAACGTAACTGCATATTCCAGATGAAGTCGAACCAATTCTTTAAACATTAGTCCCTCAACCTACAATATTTATTGGTTCCAGTAAAACCATTGTATGTTGAGATCATATCTTTGTGGGAAACTAATAATTGGTTCAGAGGACCCAAAATGTCACCAATATAATGCACAATGAAGAATAAAGAAATGTATGCAAATATCTAATACAGATAAAACAAGTCCTTACATATAACATCAGAAAGAGCTGTTGGAAGACGGAAATCACTTTCTATTTTAAAGAAATTATCTTCTTTGGGTTATGTACTTTAGAGACCTTGTGCCAGAAAAAAAAAGGTGCGTCCTCCCCAGTTGCCCAAAGAAGCAGCTTATACCAGTACATGTAAAAAGCAGTACAGGACATGTACAGTGAAGGAAATAATTATTTGATCCCTTTCTAATGGTGTAAATTTGCCCACTGACAAAGACATAATCAGTCTATAATTTTATGGGTAGGTTACTTTTAACATTGTGAGATAGAATATCCAAAATAAAATCCAGAAATCACATTGTATAAATTATATAAATTTATTTGCATTTTGCAGTGAGAAATAAGTATTTGATCCCTCTGGCAAACAAGACAATACTTGGCGGCAAAACCCTTGTTGGTAAGCACAGCAGTAAGAGGTTTTTTGTAGATTATGATTTGCGCACGTCAGAAGGAATTTTGGTCCACTCCTCTTTGCAGATCATCTCTAAATCAAAAAGATTTTGAGGTTGTTGCTTGGCAACTCGGAGCTTCAACTCCCTCCATAAGTTTTCTATGGGATTAAGGTCTGGAGACTAGCTAGGCCACTCCATGACCTTAATATGCTTCTTTTTGAGCCACTCCTTTGATGCCTTGGCTGTATGTTTTGGGTCATAGTCTTGCTGGAAGACCCAGCCATGACCCATTTTTAATGTCCTGGCGGAGGGAAGGAGGTTATCACTCAGGATTTTACGGTACATGGCTCCATCTATTCTCCCATTGATGCGTTAAAGTAGTCCTGTACCCTTAGCAGAGAAACACCCCCAAAACAAAATGTTTCCATCTCCATGCTTGACAGTGGTGATGGTGTTCTTTTGGTCAAAGGCAGCATTTCTCTTCCTCCAAACAGTGAGTTGAGTTAATGTCAAAGAGCTCAATAGTTTGCAAACTTCAGACAGGCCTGCACATGTGCCTTCTTGAGCAGGGGACCTTGCGGGCACTGCAGGATTTTAAACTATTACGGCGTAATGTGTTACCATTGGTTTTCTTGTTGATTGTGGCCCCAGCTACCTTGAGATCATTAACAAGTTCCCCCCGTGTAGTTTTAGGCTGATCTCTCACCTTCCTCATGATCAAGGAAACCCCATGACGTGAAATTTTGCATGGTGCCCCAGATCAATATCCACTTTGTCATTTTGTATTTCTTCCATTTTCTTATTATTGCACCAACAGTTGTCTCCTTCTCACCCAGCATCTTACTTATGGTTTTGTAGCCCATTCCAACTTTGTGCAGGTCTTTGATCTTGTCTCTGACATCCTTAGAAAGCTCTTTGGTCTTGTCCATGATGTAGAGGTTAGAGTCTGATGGATTAATCGAGTCTGTGTACAGGAGTCTTTTATAAAGGTGACTAAGACAATTGTCTTTAATGCAGGTAACGAGTTGATTAGGAGCGTCTAACTGGTCTGTAGGAGCCAGAACTCTTAATGGTTGGTAGGGAAAAAATTACTTATTTCCCTCAGCAAACTGCAAATAAATTTACATAATTTATATAATGTGACTTTCTGGATTTTATTTTTGATATTCTATCTCTGAATGTTAAAATTAACCTACCTTTAAAATTATAGGGCCACATGTATGAAACAGTTTTGGTCTAAAACTCACTTTTTTCCCCATAGAAACCTATGGGGAAAAAAGGGAGTTTTAGATCAAAATGGTTTCATACATGTGGCCCATAGACTGTTCATGTCTTTGCCAGTGTGCAAACTTACACAATCAGCAAGGGATCAAATAATTATTTCCTTCACTGTAGTACCGCACTGTACTGTAGAGAGGCACTACGAAACCACCAATCACTGCATGCACCTCACTATTAGAGATATTTTAAGTAAAATGTTCATTAAAATTGGCTGGATCAGTGTCTGAGGCATTGTATCTCTAAACCACACCAAATATTGTATCCTGAGGTCACAGTAATTTGAGGGACCACTGTATAGGAAAATCACATCCCGGTCTCACGAGTCCATGCCTATTTTCACATACAACAATATCATCCTGGCTTTAGAAGTAGCTGATGGACATTACATGCTGTTCTGTAATCTATGATCTATAAGTACACGCAAAGGGATCTGGATAAGTTGGAGGCCTGGGCAGAGAAATAGCAGATGAGGTTTAACACAGATAAATGCAAGGTTATGCACATGGGAAGGAAAAATCCTTTCCATGATTACATGTTAAATGGAAAAATACTGGGAAAAAGTGACATGGAGCAGGAATTGGTAATCCTGGTGGACAGTAAACTTAACTGTAGCAGCCAGTGTCAGGCAGCAGCTGCCAAGACAAACAGGATTATGGGGTATATTAAAACGGGCATGGATGCACATGATGAGAAAATTATTCTCCAATTATACAAGTCACTGGTTAGACCACACATGGAATATTGTGTATAGTTTTGGGCACCAGTTCACGGGAAAGACATTGAAGAGTTTGAATAAGTTCAAAGGGAGCAACAAAAATAATAAAAGTTAATGATTATTGTTATTATTATTATTATTATTATTTATTTTAAAGTGCCATTGATTCCATGGTGCTGTACATTCAAGGGAGGTTACATACATAACATATGTCAAATGAGTACAATGATAACGATGAATGGCTTACGACTGGCACAACGGAGGGAGAGAGGACCCTACCTGCGAGGGCTTACTATCTACAAGGAGGGGTAAAGAGACAGAAAGTGAGGGGCAGATGTTTGTGGGGTAGTACAGTGGCAGCAGAGTTATTGTAGATTATAGGCTATCCTGAAGAGGTGGGTTTTCAGGTTGCATTTGCACCTAGTGAAGGTGGAGGAGAGTCGAGGGGAGGGTCCAGTGAGGGGTTCCAGAGTGTGGGGGAAGCACGGGATAAGTCTTGGAGACTGTTATGTGAGGAGCTGATAAGGGGAGAGCAGAGGAGAAGGTCCTGTGAGGAGCGGAGATTGCGTGAGGAGAGAAATCTGGAGATTAAGGCATAGATGTATGGAGGGGAGAGGTGGAGAGCCTTGCAGGTCATGGATAGTAATTTGAAGTGAATTCGCTGGGCAATGGGGAAACAATAAAGGGATTTT
>JAODAL010025177.1:0-59140 GCA_025379985.1 Phyllomedusa bahiana
CAAAACATTAAAACATAAAATTCTTCGTCGGTTTCCGGGCGGAATCTGTGCAAGTCAATGTGGAGGGGGTGGCTTTTCTCTGCTCATCGGAGAAAAGCCACCGCCCACACCGCGGCCGAGGGACGGCCGCAAAAACAGGACTAATACCGGCCGGCGAACGGCCGGTATTTGTCCTGTGCAGTGGGCACGCACCCTTTAGGTGACACAAGTGCTCACTTCTCTTCCCATCTTGCAAGCTGTAGAGGATACTTGGTTCTGGAGCCTTCTAGTGCTAGACATCACATTGGACAGCCTCTTGCTGGGGATTGGCAGGTTACTGGGTAACTGGATCTTGGATAGATATGGTGCCGATGCCTGAGGGTGATGAACGCCCAGTAATAAAATCATACTAAAATAACAGGCAAGTGTGATGAAAGTGAGTTGTAAAGAATAGCTAGATCCATATGTAATAAATCCTAAAAAAACATTTATTAGTCCCACACAGTAAAAAAGGATTGCAATAAAATGACAGACCATCAAAAACTAAGGGCAAAATGTATGAACTTGGCACCGACTCGCCAGTTCTAAATAATTTTTGGTGACTGTAGAACACGGCCAAATATATGAAATTGTGATATGTGGGTTCATAAATCTGGCGTGTGGTATGCCTTGCGTAGCATATTGGTGCATAACTGGTGCATTTAAAAGTGTCCAGTCTGGCACAGAATACGTCATGTTTTGGCATACAACTGGTCATACATCTATGGAACAGGGCCACGACAGGTTTTCTGTCTCAAAGCACGCCAGAAAACCGGAATAAACCTGCTCATACATGTCACCAAACTTTTTTTTACCTGTATCTAACACGCTTCCTCAGATCAGTTATAAAAGAAACATATTTTTTTTCCTATTTTTGTTTGTAATAGACCTTAGGAAGCGTGTCAGGTGCACTTATAGGGTTTTATGGTCTATGTACTTTTATTGCAATCCTTTTTATTCTCTGTGTGGGACTAATAAAAGGCTTCTAGGATTTATAATATATGAATCTTACTACTCTTTATTTATTTTCAGTATAATTTATTACTGGGACATCACTCTCAAGCATCGGCTTCACATCTATCTGGGGTCCAGTTACCCACAAGTCTGTCATGAGGGCAATGACTGCTTAGCACTACATTTTGCACATAGATAAGGCTTCTATAGGATACCAGCAATATGGCAATGTGTAGTGCACTATATCTCCTGCTGGGAATGTTTTGTTTTTTTCTATCTGCCTCTGGAGCATTAAATATGGTCTTTTTTCTGTGATTCTGTGAGATCCCGGTCTACAACCATTCTGCCCTACTACCAGCTGCCCCTGGTACAATTGTGTTAATTTGGAAAGGCATTGTAGTCAATATCACAGCCCAGCAAAATAAAAAATCAAGAAGCTTTTATGGGCAATTTTAACTGTGCAAGTTCAATAGTGGATTGTAATGTTCCAGTAGTTATGAAGAATGGCAATGATCAGTCAGCCTAATAGAAAGCAGGGAACACTGTTTTTTTTTTGGGTTTTTTTTTTTAAAGATGAGGGTTTAATCCCTTTGTTCACAAGACCCCTCTACAGCTGCACAAGTGGTACGTCTGCCAATGGGATCTAGAAGATACTCTAATAATATTAATACTTGTCATGCTCTAAACAGCCAACTGCACAGCTTCTACAAAGTGTCATCCAAAGGACAGAAGTAGAAGACACCATATATGCTCATCATAATCATCTGAGGTGGCTGTTTCCCTGCAGAAGTTCTGAGAGGGATCATGTAACACCCAGGGCTCGCTGGAAGTAGAGGTTGATAAGGAATATTACATTAAAAAAAAGCCATCACATGTGAAAGGATATGTGGCATGCTCAGGGCCGTTCCTAGGCTAAATTGCACTCAGGGCGAGGTGAAGAAATTTCGCCCCCTCCTCCCACTCCCGTAACATAATGCACCACACTGCAACACAGTGCATCACCATCAACCAAAGCCAAAATATACAAAAAGCTTTAACACAATGTGCTATTTTTAAAACTACTAAATATTAGTCATAAAGTTACCAAATAACACCGCTACACAAAACCAGAATCCCAGGCTAATAGTACCAATGTCCTACTAAGACCACAAATCCCTAGCACATAGTGACCGAATACTGCCACCATATAGAGACTGAATGATACAAACTGACCATTACTGAATACAAACTATTATACTGCAGCCAATTTTACCTGCATACAGTGACAGATACCAGTTCTTCACAGGCTCTGCAGACATACAATCGATTACAGTAAAGTTACATCCAGGCACTTACAGGAGACGTCTCTGAAGAGTTGTTCTCTTCTCCTTTTTCTTCTCCATCTGTCCCAGATGCCATGACAACTTCTCCCAGCCACAACTCTTCACTGTAAAGTTTACAAAACAAACATCTTAGACTCCTCACTTTATCATCACTTCTCTACCAATCCCTACTTCTGTACAAACTCCCCATCTCTAGCACCTCATATGGTAGCCATGTAGTAGCCCCTGTAGCCAGACAGTAGCCTCCTATAGCCAGACAGTAGCCCCCTATAGCCAGGTAGATACCCCTTATAGCCAGGTAATACCCCTATAGCCAGACAGTAGCCCCCTGTAGCCAGGTAGTGCCCCTTATAGTCAGGTAGTGCTCCATATAGCCAGGCAGTGCCCCCTAATAGACAGGTAGATGCCTCTATAGCCAGGTGATGCCCCTTATAGCCAGGTAGTGCCCCTTATAGTCAGGTAGTGCCTCCTAATAGCCAGGTAGTGCCACCCAATAGCCAGGTAATATGCCCCCTGCAGTTAATGATAATAAAATAAATAAAAAGTACTCACCTCACCATGATCCCACGGTCCCCGCATTCAGCTCAGGGAGCTGCTGAGCAGTGTAGCCATCTTACGCTGTCACGCAGCTCCCAGGGATCTCTTTAGCAGCAGAGCTACCGGCCGAAGAGATCCCAGCGTCGCACGGGGCACGGTGAAAGCTGTGCATCCCCCGCGACGCTGATACACACAGGGGAAGAGGCAGGACGATAACGATCCATCCTGCCTCCTCCCTGTACCGGCAGCTGCACAGCGAGTGTGCAGCTGGTGAGTGACTCTGCGCAGCCGTGTTACAATGACTGCGCAGAGTCCGAGGCCGATCCCCGGGCGGGCGAGGTGGGCAGCACCCCCCTCGAGTGGTCGCCCGCCTCGCCCACCCCTAAGAACGGCCCTGGGGATGCTTAACAGTGACAGTGCGAGTACCATTTGCCCCCTCTATTTCAGACTTTAAAATGTCACCTTATGGATTGAGTCTGTACTTTAGTTAGTAGATTTCTCATTCACATCGACATGGAGGACTATGGAAGTTGTGTAGCCAAAGCTGCAATACTGAAGAAACCCACAATCAACTGTATATGGAAGTCGAAAAGGTTTTGTTCTACCTAATGCTGGTATAAAGAGCTTAAACTCTGCAGATCCCCCTTATCTACCTTCCTAGACTTAAGCTATGTATCCAAGTGGTCATTTTTTGGCCATATATGATAAACTTCAAGTAGTCAGTACTGGTATTGGGAGATACCGGGAGCAGGGCTGGGTACAAGGTATTCTGGTGACCTAGACAAAAAAGGAATGTCGCGCCCCACCCCTTCCAATGTAAAATTCAGAGCACTCCATACCTATTTGCCCCCCCTCCTGCCTAGGATAAAGTGGAGCCCTAGGCGGTCGCCTACCTTCGCCTACCCGTTGTCCCGGCCCTGACCGGGAGCACTCGTATTCTAGAATTGTACAACTAAATATTCCAACATCTTTGAAACTGTACTCGTGATAACACAGTCCATTATTTTCTTCATTGAAGAACCTCTCCACGGATGCAGTACAATAAAACCCTGCCAAGTATTGTGATTTGTTTTACTCATCACATATTTCCCAGTCCAAGGAAGTTTATGTAAGAGCATTGTTCAGTAGGGCACTATGACCATCTCGTCCCACTGTTCATTGTGGATATTCGTCAATAACTTTACTCCCACATTGGTCTGGATATTAGATTTCATGGTCACAAGTACTTCAGACTCCCAAGTACTCTGACCTATAGCAAACATTACCATAGATTCGGAACGCTAGCTCTACAAAAGAGGCGGCCGCCCACTCACAGGTTCAGTTACACTTTTAGACGGCTGAGGCTCAGTAACAAACTTTATGCGTTTCCCACCCACCATAATACATAATAATATAGTAATAAGGCTGACAAAAGTCATTAGTCCCTCCAAGTCAGTCTATTACTGTATTCTGTAATGTTTTTCCAGAGGAGCACATGAACCCTGTGAGACAAAAGACAATTTCCCTTATATTCCCTCCAGACTCCAAATATATCAGAAAAAATCCTGGGATTAACAGCCCAGTGACATCTACTTTCACATAATTGGAACAAAGCTGTTATACCCTCCACAGCTTGGTTATATTGGCTATCGATTGATACTCATGGCAATATCACAAGGATTTGTCCTGCCAGGTGGTTTATGCTGCCCTATATGAGAGCAGGATGTTACAGTATATATCACAGAGCTCAGCTTCTCTCATCTATCATATAACCCTATATATCACAGAGCTCAGCTCCTCTATCATATAACCCTATATATCACAGTGTTCAGCTCCTCTCCTCCATCATATAACCCTATATATCACCGAGTTCAGCTTCTCTCCTCTATCATATAACCCTATATATCACAGAGCTCAGCTTCTCTCATCTATCATATAACCCTATATATCACAGAGCTCAGCTCCTCTATCATATAACCCTATATATCACAGAGCTCAGCTCCTCTCCTCCATCATATAACCCTATATATCACTGAGCTCAGCTTCTCTCCTCTATCATATAACCCTATATATCACAGAACTCAGCTCCTCTATCATATAACCCTATATATCACAGAGTTCAGCTCCTCTCCTCTATCATATAACCCTATATATCACAGAGCTCAGCTTCTCTCCTCTATCATATAACCCTATATATCACAGAACTCAGCTCCTCTCCTCTACCATATAACCCTATATATCACAGAGTTCAGCTTCTCTCATCTTTCATATAACCCTATATATCACAGAGCTCAGCTTCTCTCCTCTATCCTATAACCCAATATATCACAGAGCTCAGCTCCTCTCCCCTATCATATATCCCTATATATCACAGAGTTTGTGGGACAGTGAAAAATAATTTCAAACATCATCTTTCACTCGAATTACTAATTTTATGTTCCGTTTCAACAGGCTTTATTGTAAGTAGTATGGGAACAGATTGACAATTACTTTTCTGCTTTCAAGAAACTGTGCAAGCTCTGTCTCTAACTGTAACAGCAGGATGGACAGTTCATGAAGAATATCATACAT
Organism: Phyllomedusa bahiana; assembly: GCA_025379985.1. NCBI lineage: Eukaryota > Metazoa > Chordata > Amphibia > Anura > Hylidae > Phyllomedusa > Phyllomedusa bahiana. The sequence goes on from JAODAL010025177.1 coordinate 5,382, forward strand.
ATATGAAGATGATCAAATGTCAAATTCATAGTGACTTTGTGGATAGTTGTTCTGAACTGTGCTTGATTTTCAATCATAACTGGACATTAGTTAAATTTAATTGACTTGGGGCCGGTGTATTTTGATCTCTCCGTTGCCATCTTTTTTTACATCCTGGGAAGCAGTTCTAATATGTTTGAATAAGGCAAGCTAACAGTACAGTATAACTCTTTTTGACGAAACACTTCAAGAAGCTACAATTAGATCAGAGTACGTTAGGTAACCTACATTTGCCACTAGCAGATATCTATAGTAGAATACATACACATTCCAATATCAGTGGCACACTATCAACTAAAGAAACTATCAAAAGGCACATAGGAAGTTTTGAAAAAGCATTTCTGCTATTTAGGATACATGAACATTTTTTGAGGTTCTTAGTTCACATTTTTGATCAAAATTGCTCAAGCCCACCTCCCAAGCAGTTCTGATAAAAAATGTGAACTAAGAATTAAAAAAAATTCCCATGTGCTTTTTGATAGTTTCTTTAGTTGATAGTGTGCTGCTAATATTGGAATGTGTATGTATATTGCTGCCACACCAATGTGAACCTATGCTCATTTTTTTTCAAAAAGGTTTTTGGATGTGCAAAGCCAAATATTGTTTTCTAGCTATAGTATAATATATTAACTGTCAATTTCAAGCTTCCATCCATGCTTAATTGTATGCATTACTAAATAGCTTATAGTGCTCACTACAAAGATCCATGTCAGAAGAGCAGCTAGCAGCACCTAGACCCCAATACAAAATCTATAAAAAAAAAAAAAAGATCCCTCCAAGTGTTCTGTGTCATTTATGATACTGGTGTCTTTATATGTGGCAGAACTGCTTCTTTACTCCTCGGGGACTATGACTTTTGCACCCCCCTATAACCACGGCCCTGGTCCATACCCACAATAGAGACATCTACTCAGTCCTTATGTGGTTGTGCACCGGGTCCTCATCATTCCTCAATACAGCTGTGTGTATGAGCCCTAACTTTACCAAACGATTAAGTTTTGGAACATATTCAAGAGGAACCATTACACTTAAGGTTAATGAATGGATAATCATACACTTGGCTTCTTTTTAAAATAAGGAAAATCTGTGACTTCATCTTTATCAGAAGCCAAGTTTAAGATGACGGAAAAAGATCATTCCTATAGCAACTGCACAACAGTTCAACCCTTTGTTTTAAAATAGTATAAAGTATAGGTAAGATTTCATGCTCTTGAAATAGTTTGGGGTTTATGTAAGTTTTGGCAGAAAAGGTATGACTTCACAATGGTTGGCTCCATGAGTTTGGATTTGTCTTATTCTCCAAAAGAACATAAAGTGGTCTTAAACTCTTTTCATTAAAATAACAAGCCCTGTTGGTTTTCATATACTGTACTCCTGATTTCTGCCACGTCTCCACTGTACCATTGTTAAAGCTCTCTGTGCTATTGAACAGATGTCATGCATTATTTAATATGCTGTGACCTTACTATACAATGAAAATACTTACATCAACAAGAGGTATTTACTCCACAGGAAAGTTGGACTTCTATGAGATTATACAAATTAAATTAAGGTCTGCACTACACAGACTTTTTTATACTAAATATAATATTAACGAGACTAAGAACTGTAAGGACATAAATAATGGAAGTACTGCACAAATCCTGAAACATTAAACATGGGTTGTTGAATTTCTTACCAAATCCTCTTCTCATTTGTTTGTAAAGTGATAAAGGGTGCGTCAATGGTGCTTCATCTATGAGATAAGGTGAGAACTTTACCTTACTGTTGCGAACGGCGCCGCAGCCTGCAACTCAGGCTGTGGGCACCGTCGCAGCTCTGCCTGTGTCCCCGCTTCTGGGGCGAGTGCCGCCGCTGCCCGGTTGTCGGGCGATGGGCGCACTCTCTCCCCTGCGCGCCGGTACTCACCCGGCCGTGCTCCGGTCTGTGGACAACCTCCTGCTGCCCGGCGCACGCGTCCCCATGCTTTTGGGTGCGCGCGCAACGGCTCTGTGAAATTTAAAGGGCCAGCGCCCGGTAATTAGCCAATTACCGGGCGCTGTCTCTATATTACCTGGACGCTTCTGCCCACTCCCCGTCGGATCTTTAGTGCCTTTGCCTATAGAGAAAGCGTTCCCTGAAGTCTTGTCCTGATCTTCCGGGTACCGTACCATTTGCCTCCGTCTCCTGACCATGAACCTCTGCCACCTGTCCTGACCTTAACGCCTGTCCCTGACTACGAGCCTGTCTTACGATTCTGTACCACGCTATACCTCGGCTGCCACCGCAAGCAAGTCACGTCAGGGGTAGCGACCTGGTAGACTCCCGCCGCTGCAATTCCATCACTCTTTGTGGCGGGCTCTGGAGAATACCGGGACCTACTTAGACTCCGCTCACTGGCGTGGCTTACACCATCACCATGGTCCAGTGGATCCACTTCTGCGACCAGGACCGTGACAATAAGATCCAGCCATGGATCCCGCCAAGGTACCGTTGTCCAGTGTGGCAGACCTCTCTCGTGTGGTTGCCCAGCAGTCTCAGCAACTGGCCCAACAGGCGCAACAGCTGGATCAACTGACCACCATGATGCAGCAGCTCGTCACCGCCCAGCAGCCTCCACCTCCTCCCGTGGCCACTCCCGCTCTGGCGAACCTGCGCCAGGGTGACTCCTCGGTTGGAGACTATGCGGTACAGTTTCGCACCCTGGCATCAGAGTTATCCTGGAATAACGCCGCCCTGTGCGCCACCTTTAAGAGAGCCCTTTCCAGCACGGTGAAGGGCGCTCTTGCAGTAAGAGATCTGCTGTCTTCCTTAAGTGAATTAATCCACCTGGCCACCCGCATAGACGTACACTTCGCTGAGAGGCAATAAGAGCTTCGCCAAGATCGTGACCTGGTGCGACCCCGCCGTCTGCTACGCCTGGCCCCGGCGTTCTGGAGGCCTCCACTGCTGCTTCCCATATCATCTGGGGAAGAGCCCATGCAGGTGGATCAGGCCCACATTTCTGAACAGGAGTTGTCCCGACGGCATGCTGAAAAACTGTGCCTGTACTGCGCCAGCCGGATAATCTTCGGAGGAGCTGTCCGCTTCACCCCCAACGTCCGCGAAACACCCACACCTAGGCAATGTTGGGGAGGCATCCCTAGGTGAGAACTCATCCTCTCCACGCCTTACTATGCCTGTGGAGATCACAACTGACTCGGGACTTGTATTCCAGACTCCTGCTTTCCTGTACTCTGGTTCTGCCAGGAATTTCATCCATGCCGCCCTAGTGTCCCAGTATCAGCTTCCAGTGGTTAGTCTGGCGAAGCCGCTGGTGATATCCTCGGTCACAGGGGAGCTCCTTGGAGACGCCATTTGGTATAGGACCAAGCCGGTGACCCTCCACGTGGGCGTCTTGCACAAGGAGTAGATCTTCTTCTACGTGTTGTCCTGATCTTGCTCAGTGCTCCTATTGGGGCTTCCGTAGCTGCAGCGCCATGCCCCTACACTCAGTTGGAAGACAGGTGAGGTCATGCGCTGGGGTCCTGACTGCCGGAATCTCTACCTGGTGGCACTGCTTCTTCCCAACCATCCTCCGGGTCTCTGCCAGGTCTGCCCATGGAATACCGGGATTATGCGGATGTCCTCTCTAAGAAGCAGACCAAGACCCTTCTGCCTCATCGCCACTATGACTGCCTGATTGACTGCCTGCCGGGAACCAGTCCTCCTAGGGGTAGGGTCTACCCTCTGTCAGTGCCGGAATTTCAAGCTATGTCAACTTACATTCGGGAAAACCTCCAGTAGGGCTTCATACGCAAGTCCTCCTCTCCGGCGGGGGCAGGATTTTCCTTTGTGCAGAAGAAAGATGGCTCCCTACGGCCTTGTATCGAATATCGGAGACTTAATAAAATCACTGTGAAGAACCATTATCCAATGCCGTTGATCACAGAACTGTTTGACCGGCTTCGTGGAGCAAAGATTTTCTCCAAATTGGACCTGCGAGGGGCCTACAACCTCATCCGTATTCGAGAGGGGGATGAGTGGAAGACTGCTTTTAACACACTGGATGGTCACTTTAAATACCTCGTCATGCCCTTCGGTCTGTGCAACGCCCCAGCAGTCTTCCAAGAATTCGTAAAGGATATATTCCGGGATCTCCTCTATACTTGTGTCATGGTCTACCTGGATGACATTTTGGTATTTTCTGCTAAGTTGGAGACTCATCGCTCCCATGTCCGCCTGGTGTTGGAGCGACTACGTGCCAACGACCTCTATGCCAAATTAGATAAATGTCTTTTCCACCAGACCAGCCTCCCGTTCCTTGGTTACATCATCTCGGACCGATGGCTACAGGTGGATTCCTGCCAAGCTGTCGGCCATTTTGAAGTGGCCTAGGCCAGTGGGCCTACGGGCCATACAGCGCTTCCTGGGATTCTCTAATTATTATCGACAGTTTATTCTGCATTACTCTACATTTGTGGCACCTTCTATACCACTTACAAAGAAGAACACCAACCCCAACGACTTCCAGATACATTTTAGACCGGCAGAGAAGAACTTCAGGGCCAGTGCGCTCTCCCATGTCTCCGATGTGTTGGGGGAGGAGGGTGTGCCCCAGCATATACTTTCTCCCGAACGCTTGATCTCCGCGGCTCCGGTGGATCCTCGAAAGGTGCCTCCAGGGAAGTCTTACGTCCGTCCTGTGTTCCGCAGGAGAATTATGAAATGGGGACAATGTTCTCTAGTGGCCGGTCACCCAGGAGCACGCAAATCGTTCCTCCTTATCTCCCGTTTTTACTGGTGGCCAGAGCTTGTGAGGGACGTCAGGGAATTCGTGAAGTCCTGCGTTACTTGTGCGGGTAACAAGACCCCTCGCCGCAAACCCGCGGGTTTGCTCCAACCTCTGTCCATCCCCAGGACCCCTTAGTCTCATGTGGCGATGGACTTCATCACTGATCTTCCTCAGGCAACATGGTCATCTGGGTGGTCGCGGACCATTTTTCGAAGATGGCAGCCTTTATCCTTTTGCCAGGTCTACCATCTGCCCCCCAGTTGGCCAGACAGTTTTCTCTCCACATCTTCTTTCTACATGGACTTCCCCAGCATATTGTCTCGGATCGGGGGGAGGGGGGGGCAATTCGTGGCGAGGTTCTGGCGAGCCCTCTGCTCTCGGCTTCAGGTGAACCTGGATTTCTCCTCGGCCTACCATCTGCAGATGAACGGACAAGTGGAGAGAATCAATCAGATCCTGGGAGGCTATTTGCGGCACTTTATCTCGGCTTGACAGGATGACTGGGCCAGCTTACTTCCTTGGGCAGAGTTTTCCTATAACTCCCTGGATTTAGAATCCACTGGTACCTCTCCATTTTTTTATTGTGTATGGCCAGCATCCCCGCACTCCGCTACCATTGTCTACTCCTTCTGAGGTGCCGTCAGTGGATACTTTGGTCCAAGATATGCTGGTCATTTGGAATCAGACGCGCCAGTCTCTTCAGCATGCGTCCGCACGCATGAAGGTCCAAGCGGACAAAAATAGAAGACGACCCCCCCCCAGTTTTCTCCCCTGGCGACAAGGTGTGGCTTTCGGCCAGATATATCCAGCTCAAGGTACCCAGTTATAAGCTAGGTCCCCGTTATGAAGGACCATTTGAAGTACTCAGGCGCATCAACCCGCTGCCTATAAACTCCAGCTCCCACCCACCATGCGTATTCCGAACTACTTCCATGTCTCCTTGTTGAAACCTGTGGTCCTGAACCGCTTTTCTCAGAAGATTGCTCGTCCATCTGCCGAAGCAGAGTCCAACAACCTCTTCACTGTGAAATAAATCCTAGATATGAAGACCATCAGGGGAAAGTGGCATTTCCTTATCAACTGGAAGGGGTTTGGGCCTGATGAAAGATCATGGGAGCCGGAGGACAACATCCTGGACTGTGAGTTGGTGCAGAAGTTCCTCCAGGCCAGGAAGACGGGGAGGACTAAGGGGGGGTACTGTTACGAATGGCACCACAGCCCGCAACTCAGGCTGCGGGTGCCGTCGCAGCTCTGCCTTTCACCCCTGCTTCTGGGGCGAGTGCCGCCACTGCCCGGGTGTCGGGCGATGGGCGCACTCACTCCCCTGTGCATTGGTACTCACCCGGCCACGCTCCGGTCTTTGAGCAACCTCCTGCTGCCCGGCGTGCGCGTCCCTGCACTTTAGGGCGCGTGCACGCCGGTTCCGACATTTAAAGGGCCAGCGTGCCGGTAATTGGCTAATTACCGGGCGCTGCCTCTATATTACCTGGACGCTTCCACCCACTCCCCGACGGAGCTTTAGTGCCTTTGCCTGTAGAGAAAGCGTTCCCTGAAGTCTTGTCCTGATCTTCCGTGTACCGTACCGTTTGCCTCCATCTCCTGACCATGAACCTCTGCCGCCTGTCCTGACCTTACTGCCTGTCCCCAACTATGAGCCTGCCTTACGATTCTGTACCACGCTATACCTCGGCTTCCACCGCAAGCAAGTCACATCAGGGGTAGCGACCTGGTAGGCTCCCGCCACAGCAAGTCCATCCCGCTTTGCGGCGGGCTCTCGTGAATACCGGGACCTACTTAGACTCCGCTCCCTGGCGTGGCTTACACCATCTTTTGCGGTGGTTCAGTGGATCCACTTCTGCGACCAGTACCGTGACACTTACATATACTAGTACCATGGGTGTTGCTAGGGTCCTAAAATATCCGAGGCACAAGCCCTCTGTGATAAACTGTAGGTAAACATGAACAAGAGCCAGCTTCCAATCAGGGAGAGATGCAATGATAACAACTTCATAGTATAGTAGTTTAAAAAGGACTACTCCTAATCTGTCCATGTTTACAGAGGCATAATAAAAAATGCTAATGCGTTTCGGATAATGTCTTTACTCATAGCGTGTCAATCCCTCTGTGTTATATTTTAATAGGGACACAGCATTTTTCATGGTACATGGTTAACTGTGGCACATATATTTATGGAAAAAAAAGAAATGTTCCCGTCATTCACTTTAAGGGCATGTCCCCATGGCATGGAGCAAGTACTGGTTGGATTATCCGACTGGTATTTGCTCTGTTTTTGTGACCGTGCACACAGCCACCGGGGACGGCTTTTCTCCGCTGTTTGTGGAGAAAAGTCCCTCCTCGCATTGAGATGTTCATATTCCCCCCAAAAAAACCGGACCGAAGAATGAACATGTCCAATCTTTTTTGGACCGCCGGCGGTATAAAAAGTCATCCAGCGGAAAATCCATGCAGTGGGGACCGCTGCACTGATTTTCCATAGCGGCCCGTTCTAAAGGCTGACAGTCAGTATACAGATGGTTTTCAAAACCAAAAACCGTCTGTAAAACTGTCCAAAAACCCTTGCCGTGGGGACAAGCCCCAAGTGTTTTTTTTTCCACAGAGATACTATTTACACTGTATAATGAAAAACAGTGATGACCTATTTTTATATTTTTAAATCCTTATCTACAGTATCTCACAAAAGTAACTACACTCCTCAAATTTTTGTAAACATTGTATCATATCTTTTCATTGGACAACAATGAAGATATGACATTTTGAAACATTGTAAATTAGTCGGTGTACAGCTTGTATAACAGTGTAAGTTTGGTGCACTCAAAATAACTCAAAAAAGCCATCAATGTCTAAACCTCTGGTAACAAAAGTGAGTACACCCTTAAGTCAAAATAGAAAAATTGTCCCAAAAGTGTCAATATTTTGTGTGACTACCATTATTTTACAGCACTCACTACCATAACTTTCTTGGACATTGAGTTCACTAGAGCTTCAAAGGTTGCAGCCATTGGAATCCTGTTCCACTTCTCCATGCTGACATCACAGAGCTGATGGATGTTAGAGACCTTGTGCTCCTCCACCTCCCATTTAAGGATGCCCCACAGATGCTCAATAGGGTTTAGGTCTGGAGACATGCTTGGACTGTCCAGCACCTTTACCTTCATTTTAAAACTCTGCTTTAGTATGTCACAGTACATGTTGGTATTCATGGTCCTCTCAATGAAATGTAGCTCCCCACAACCAGCAGCACTCATGCAGCCCCAAACCATGACACTCCCACCACCATGCTTGACTGTAGACAAGACGCACTTGTCTATGTACTCCTCACTTGGTTGCCACTACACATACTTAACACTATTTTAACCAAATAAGTTTATCTTGGTCTCATCAGACTCCATGTCCTTAGTCTGCTTGTCTTAAGGAAACTGTTTGTGGGCTTTCTTGTGCATCATCTTTAGAAGTAGCTTCATTCTGAGATGACGGCCATGCAGATCAATTGGAAGCAGTGTGCAGCATATGGGATTGACAGACTGTTCCCCCACCCCTTTAACCTCTGCAGCAATGCTGACAGCACTTATATCTATTTTGAAAAGACCATCGTGCTGCAGCTCGGTTTCAGGGTGTTGGCACTCTTCTAATAGCCTAAGCCACCTTTATGTAGAGCAACAATTCTTTTTTTCACATCCTCAGAGTTCTTTGCCATGAATTTGCATGTTGAACTTCCAGTGACCAGTATGAGAAAATGGGAGAGTGAAAACACCAAATTTAACACACCTGCTCCCCATTGACACCTAAGATATTGTAACACTAGGTTACATGACACCACAGAGAGAAAATGGAAAATTGGGCACAATTTGTCTATTTTCACTTAGGGGTGTACTTATTTTTGTTGCCAGCGGTTTAGATATTGATGGTCGCATGTTGAGTTATTTTGAGGGCAGAGTAAATTTACTCTGTTACACAAGCTGTACACTTACTACTTCCCATTGTATCAAAGTGTCATATCTTCAGTGTTGTCCCATGAAAAGATATAACAAAATAGTTACAAAAATGTAGGGGTATACTCACTTTTTTTTTAGATACTGTATGTATGATAGTGTAATACTTTTAAGTAATACTTACACAGTTACCAAATAATACACCTATACATGGAGCAAATATCTCACCATACATATTACCTTCATACTGTTATCAGGGGCGTAACTACCGTGCCCTGGGGCAGCTGCTACTACGTCTGCTCCCCCGGTAATGCCGCTCCTGTGTCCGCCGGCATGGAACATACAGTTCACTGCAGTGGGCGCGGAGCTGCGGGGCCCGGCACATGCTGCCTCTGAATGTCTGGGCCCTCCGGCCCAGACGCTTGCTCCGCTCTGCTACTTCCCTGCCGGCTCCCAGTGATCACGTGGGCGGCGCAGTGACGTCACATCACTGCGTCGCCTGCTCCGAGCACAGAGGCTGGAGCACGGCGCATCGGGGGAGCGTGGACCGTGGTAAGTAAACTGTTTCTTATTTTAACTCCACTGCCTGCCTATCTAGCCCCTGTAGCCCTTATAGCCTGCCTATCTAGCCCGATAGCCTGCCTGTCTAGCCCCTGTAGCCCCCTAAAGCCTGAGTATCTAGCCCCTATAACTTGCCTATCTAGCCCCTGTAGCCCTTATAGCCTGTCTATCTAGCCTCTGTAGCCCTTATAGCATGCCTATCTAGCCCTGTAGCCCCTATAGCCTGCCTATCTAGCCCCTATAGCCTGCCTATCTAGCCCTGTAGCCCCTATAGCCTGCCTATCTAGCCCTTTAGCCCCTATAGCCTGCCTATCTAACCCCTATAGCCTGCCTATCTAGCCCCTGTTGCCCCTATAGCCTGCCCTATCTAGCCCCCTTATAGCCTGCCTCTGCAGCCCCTGTAGCCTGCCTATCTAGCCTTTCTAGCCCTTATAGCCTATCTAGCCCCTGTAGCCTGCCTATCAAGCCCCTGTAGCCACTATAGCCTGCCTATCTAGCCCTTGTAGCCTGCCTATCTAGCCCATGTAGCCGTTATAGCCTGCCTATCTAGCCCCTGTAGCCCCTACAGCCTGTCTATCTAGCCCCTTTAGCCCCTATAGCCTGCCTATCTAGCCCCTTTAGCCCCTATAGCCTGCCTATCTATCCCCTGTAGCCCCCTATAGCCTGCCTATATAGCCTCTATAGCCTGTCTATCTACCTGTATGGGGCCCCTAAAGCTACCTAAACCCTGCCTACCTACCTATATGGCCCCTATAAACCACCTAAACCCTGCCTACCTATATGGCTCCCTATGGCTACCTAAACCCTGCCTATCTATTTGGCCCCCTAGAGCTACCTAAACCCTACTTGCCTACCTATATGGGGTTGAATCCTCTGTTCCTCCCCTCCCCTCCCCTCTAGGAGACTGGGCCTCTAAGCTATGGTCTGTACCCACTCTTCCACCCCTGGGATGCTTGTACAGAGCTGGGGGGCAGGGAGTGAGGTGCTGGAAAAGTCAGGATTGTAATAAATTTGTGTACAAATCTGCAGGGACGAATGGCTGGGAGAAGTCATCATGGCGGTCTGGACCTAATGCAAAACAAAAGGGAAAGTCAACTACTCATCGGAGATACGTCACCTGTGAGACACAAGATGTAACTGCACTGTAATCACTTATATGTCTGCAGAGCCTGTGTACACTGCTATCTACCACTATATAGTGACTGTATGGTGGTAATATGCAGTCTGCAGAGCCGGTGTACACTGGTGTCTACCATTATATGGAGGTAATATACAGTTTGAAAGGCACATGTCTACACTGGTATATACCACTATATGGCGCGAATATTGATCTTTATTCAGTAATAGTGTAGGGGTTTTATTCATTCACTATGTGATGCTAATTTGTTGTCATGGTCTGGTGGTATAATCAGGTCCATATGTAGTGTTATTGGCAATGTTAGTCTTGGTATAGTGGGATTTGTTTGGTAGCATTATAATGGTGATATCTATGGTGAGGTAATGACTCCCTGTATTATCTAGTAACTACATGACTTAAGAGGTCCAGGTAGCTGTTCATGGTCAGGGACGTGGGGGGAGGGGAGGGGGGCATCCAAAAGTTTGCTTTGGGGCCCAGGCTTTCCTAGTTACGCCCTTGACTGTTACTAAAAAGCCCAATGTACCAAGACCAATAATACTACTACATGAGAATCAAATAAAACTGCCAGATCAAAATTAGATGCAAGCACCACATATGACAACCGGTTACACACAGTCTTTCTGCAGACATATAAGTGATTACATCAGAGTAAATCTAGTGACTCACAGAAGAGTCTATGACTGGAGTTGTTCTCTTAGACTTTTCTTCTCCCTCAAGTCCAGAACGCCATAATGACATCTCCTAGCCACAAGTAATGTCTGCAAAATGTACCACACAAACATTTTAAACTCCTCAATTTTCCAGCAGCTCCCTAAACATTTTACACCTTTGTACAAACTCCCCATCCACATAGTGTCCCATTCATAATAAAAAAACCGTTGTGTCCCAAACATTAATACTATCTCCAGACAGTTATAAGGACTCCTGTTTATGTACCTAGTTTCTTCCTGTGTCCTCATATAGTAGGTAAACCCCAATATAGCAGGTAGGTACACCACAAATAAGATAGGCAGAGTGGTAGACCCCCTCAATAAGTAGGTTGCCTCCCCACCATTAGATGTGTAAATAGGCCCCCCCATTAGGTAGCTAATTATATAGCCTCCCAGTTAAATAAGTACATAGGTCCCTCATTAGCTAGGTATATAGGCCACCAATTAGGTTTGTAAGTATATAGACTCCCATTAGGTAGGTTGTTATATAGGCCCAAATTGGGTAGGTAAATATGTAGCCCCCCCATTAGGAAGGTAGCTAGATTTGTAGACACCCCCGTTAGGTAGCTATAAAGCCCCCCCATTAGTTAAGCAAACATATAGGCCCCTCATTAGGTTGGTATTAAAGCCCTCAATTATTAGGTTGATATATAGTTCCCTCGATTAGGTAGGTATGTCTATAGATCCCTGTTGGGTAGGTAGGTATATAGCCCTATATTAGGTTGGTATACAGACCCCTGGTGGGTACATAGCCTTCCCATTAGGTAGATAAATTGCTCCCCCTTAGGTAAATATATAGCCCCACAATAGGTAGGTATATAGGCCATCTGTTAGCCAACTATATAGGCCCCCATTGGGTAGGTAACTATATAGGCCCCACATTAGGTAAATAAATATATAGGCTCCGTATTAGATTAGTAGATATCTAGGCCCCCAGTACATAGGTATATATACCCCCAATTAGTTACATAAATATATAAGACCACCATTAGATAGATATATAGACTCCTGCTAGGTAAGCAGGTATGTAACACTCCTTCCCTTTAGGTAGGTATATAGTCCCCCCACTATTAGGTAGTTAAGTACACAGCCCCTCAGCCCCCATTTATCAGGTATATATGCCCCTGTTAGGTACATATTTACTCCCCCCAACCTAGTTTAGGTAGGAAAATAGCCCCACATTTGGCAGATATATACATCCTTCTTACCCTCTTAAGTAGGTATATAAATCCCCCATTTGGATAGGTATATAGGCCCCCATTTGGCAGGTATATAAGTTTCTATTAAGTAAGTATATATTCCACCTTCCTATTTAGGCAGGTACATATGCCCCTGTTAGGTAGATATTTACCTCCCCTCACCTATTAAGTAGGTACATATTCACTATTTGGCAGGTCTAGGGGCTGCAGTTAGGTAGGTATTTACCACCCCAAGTAGGTAGCCCCCCTTAGGCAGGGATAGATGCCCTGGTTAAGTAGGTATATACACCACCAGCCCTCTATTTAGGTAAGTATATAGCCCCCCCAGTTGATAGACAGATATCCCCTCCACCCACAAAAAAAATAAAAAATATGTTTAGATAGGTAGCCTCCTGAGTGTTAGATCCCTCTACAATTCCCAGAATTTTCTTTTCCCCCATCCTCCTTTGTAGGAAAAATGGGTAACATAAACCTCTGCCTGTTTGCTCCATTGCTGTTTTTGTGAAAAGGAGGATCTCTAAGCAGGTAAATCTAATCATAGCAAATGGAAGCAAGCCTAAGTAAGTCCTTGTTCAAATACCTGTCTTCATAGCTTCTTAAAGCATATTTTCATTGTGTTACCAATTGCAGTGGTGTAGTTACCTCAATTGTGAAAACCTCTCATGGAAATACATTTTTTTCTGGGGTATTCTTTAATAGTGCCACAGCTTTGTGAAGCAAGTTATCTGTTGAGCTAGACATGACAATGTCTATTGTCTTTTTACAAGGACCTGCACAGTAAACTGATGCAATAAAAACGTACTCCCCAAACATAGTACTGCACAAATCATTGCGTTATAGCAGCTTAGCTAAGACAACAATGTTTGATGAGAAGCTTAAAGGGTTTTTCTTACCACAATGATGGACTTTTAACATGTAGGGAAATGTGAATGAAGACTTGATTTTGCTTTGATTAGGAGATAAAGAAGATTGTATCTCCTCTTAGAGTACATTTGTCTGACTACCAACCACCTCTCTCTCCTCTGTCTCTTATCTGATTGATTTAAGCTGTTGTCGGTCAGTTCATACCATGGTGAGTCACTCCCTGCAGAGTTTAATCTCTAGCAAAAGAGTTTATTCACTTATCTAAATGAGAAGCTTTCACTTTTTAAAGCTCTTTAGCCTTGGGTACTATATTTTATAAAGCTCCAGCACTCAAATCACTGTAACAGGAATAGCTATGAACAGCAGAGTAGATATGCCAATGAATGCTATAGACCTACCTACAGCCTGATCAGGAAGTGCGAGTCTAAAGCTGCCTGTGACTCTGTAAAACTGCATGGTGAGAAAACCCATTAATGGGGTTGTTCCATCTGGTTGTTTTCGCTCTTCAGAGCCTCTTTAGGCTCACACACTTTCTGTGCAGGCCATGGTTGTTTTCACAGCAGAGACTGACATTTCAGCTCTGCTCGCTCCTGTTACTAGCTGTGCCTGTTAGCAATGTCCTGCCCTATATAGGCATTTTATTAATCTCCTACTGCACTCTGCCCACAACAGGGTGTAATAGGTGTACAAACATTCCAGTGGCCCCACATTCTAATCATTTGGATGCCGGGGTCGGCTTCACCGTGGCATCTGAATAGTTAAGTGGCTGGAATCAAAAGCTGACTCCTATCCTGGCAGCTTGCGGCATTTGCCGACTGTATCTACTGTGCAGGCCCAGCAAGTGAGTCAGCTCTATACTCCCTTAACAGAGTTCTGAAGTACAGGTGCATTCATTTGCACTAGGGGGTTAACTAGTTAAAAGTTTCAGCATCATCGCCTTGGCCAATGAAGATTGGTAATTTATATCATTTTCATCCAATCATCCATCCTCCATTATTGCTTCTCTTTACCCCACTTTAATCTTGTTTTCTTCTGTTAAGATGTAAGTGCTGGTTACCGGTTGGCTTTTTTATATGTAAATCTCATTTTATTTAGCTGATTTCTTATAGTTCTAACACAAAGATTGGACCCATTTATTTTGTTGTACTTTTTCCTTCTTATAAATTATATTTCAGCCAGAGCTGAATGGGAGCAACCAACATCTTTTGCCACACTCACCATAACATTTCTTAGTTCATTTTTCAGCTTCTTTGTTTGGGTCACATTTGTTTTACATTAGCCAGTTTCATCAGCTCGGTAAGAACTGTGATCCCATTCCCTTTTAACTGCAGATTTATTTGCATATTTAGACTTGTGTTGGGATTTGTTCTAGAAATGCAATTATAAGGTGATTCCATAATGTTTTTTCCCAACGTTCAGCGATTCCGTAATGTTTTCCTCTAATTGAACTGGAGAAACATATGCCACTAATTAAAGTAATTTACTGCTATTTGCAAGGCATGTTTAGTGAAGCCACAATGTTCAGCTATTAAACATGTCTGTGAACTGCATATTGGCTACAAGGAAAAAAAAAAAAAAGAGAAAAATCTGAATGATTTTTTAAATTCTTGCCAGGACTTGTAAGAGCTATTGATTCATACTTTAATTTAGACAATTTGGACTAACTTTTTTAAAACATTTTTTAGATTCATTGTAAAATTAAAATTAAATATTTGTAAAAGGTGAATAGACCCTTTAATATTTGTAAGCTATGGATGATGAATTACTACTAAGGTTCTTCATAATACAGATTGGCTTAGACTCTATTGATATTTAGCATATGGATGTCAGTGCCTTTTGAGAAATCTGGACAGATCTGTTACAGGATGAAGATAAGTTTGAGATCCACAGCACTCTACATACAAGGTCAACATCTACTGTAGAACTCTACAAGCCCCACCATACTTGATTTATGAGATTCCATTCTTTTTGCAGCCTGAAACAATAAGAAAGTAGAAATTTTCTAAACATTTCAGTCATCTATGGATTTATGACCCAAACATATATACGGTTTTTAAAAACCACCATGGGAACAGACATCGCTGCTACGTGTTTGATGTATTACAAAGCATGGTGGTATTACACACTCTGAAACTGTGGTTAATACCAGCATAGCAAAAAGATGCAGTCATGAATACCTAGATTCATCTTTGCAACAAGACTGTGAGATAATGTACTGTGAGATATGTATAATGGAATTTATGGCCTGACTGACAGTCTGCTTGAAAGCCTTTTCTAATTAAAACCCCCAATAATCTGCAGAAACCCGTCTGAAAGCTTTTAGTAATTAGAGCATATTATACAAAAACAACATTACTGGTCCTTGACCTTCGTAATCACTGTTAGCCATCACTCCTTCACATCAGATCACCGTAAGATAACTTATTCAGTCCACCTGTAACCATGGAAACTCTCATTGAACACGAGGAAGTGCCTCCAAAGAGCTATGAAATCTAGACTTCAGGTGGTAATTGTAGCTATAAGAGGAATTAACCTCAGCATTTAAGACTCATATTATTATCCTTAACCCTTGAGCATGTAATTGAAGAAAGCATCTGAAGAGATAACATCCGGCTATCACTCTATATGATAAATATGAGATCTTCTAGTAAATAGTACTAGTAAAGTAATGCAAGAAAAGTGCATGTGTTGGTCAACTGTAGTAAGACCATTCCTAAAGATGTATGGCAAAACAAAGATCCATGTCTGTAGTCAGAGAGCTTTAACATTTTTTAATCCTTCTTGGGTTTTTTTCTAATTATTTATTACTTTACCTCTTTTTGCCAATTTTAAGGCCTTAATTGCGCTGCAATGCGCCCGTAGTGCGGCCTGCTATTATGGTAGAATCATTGAGAGCTATGATTTCTCGGAGAATTCCTCATCGGGGAACGTGAAAGTGAATAGGAGCTGGGCCAGAGTGGTGTTGAAAGTAGGCGCCGCTATACACTGTGTGAACATACTCCAAGTCCCCAGTAGTATGACGTTAGAGGAGTTTTGCCTTTACAAACATTGATGGTATATCAATAAGACATGTCATCAATGTCAGTTAGGTGCACCTATGGGACGCCCACCTTTCACCAGATTAGAGAAATGGCCGCATTTGCACGGCCACTCTCTGTTTTAATGATGGTGGTTGCATTCGACTGTACTCAAAACTCAAATTAAAATGAATGGAGACTAACCATGCAAGTGCTGCCACTTACCCATTCAGAATGGCAGGTTTTGGGGGCCCATTCTGGTGTTAGGTTTGAGTGCCAGAGATGTGACCAGCACATATCTGAAGTTGATGGCATATCGTATCTATATGCCATCAATGTTTGTGCAGGCAAAAGCCCTTTAAGTGGACCAAAGCAGAACTTAGATCTAAAGATATCCATGCACATTCAGAAGGTGTCCGCTGTACTGATCAATTTCAGTGTGACAGTGGTATGTCGATCTTATGTTACATACTTGTTTTCTACTCTAGGATAGCACTATAACTAATGCATCGATTATTTAGAGGAAAATGAAAAGGATTAACAGTAAGAACCTGGCCTAGAGCACCAGGGATGTCTTTGTTGGGCTTCTCATGGGCCTAGAACACCGGAGGTGTTACCATTAACTACTTCGCTCTCTTCATTTAAAAAGAAAAAAAAAAAGCCCTTTATTAATATGGACCACAAGAGATCCTATCCTTCGTTCTCGGGAGCGATGGGGGGCTTGTCATGGTCCTCCCTGGTGTTCAGGAGCGGTAGAGGCCCCACAGGCATATGAAATGTACTCGACCAGACTCACCCTCCCTGTACGAGTTATTGCTTCTCTTCCCCCCCCTTATCCTATTTCCTGCCCCCCTTATCCTTCTGTTTTGTATGCTCGTACAGATCCTTCTTGACAGCATCGAGATCATGATATCTATTAGCCTCTGTTTGGTTTTCTGTAAAGAAATGCATATTCTTGTGTCCAGACTGGAAAATACCGTTTATTCTTACTGCACCATGCTATAGTTTACCAACCATCACATTGTATTCGATTGTTAACACCATCTTGTATGTCATACTGTCCATGTCATTTATCTTTAAAATCCTTTAATAAAAATTACAGTTAAAAAAAAATAAAAAATTCTGTGTGAACAGCCAAACATCTAGTGTATATGGGGGTCATCAGAATTCTCATTGACAGTAGATGTCTGAGGAAAGAAGAATCTGTTGCATTTCAAAGCTTAGAAAACCATGCAAATAATTTTTTTTTTTACTATTTGAAAAACATCTCTGAGCCATGCTATATTTGAGAAAGAGGTACAAGTAACACAAAATTCATTATATTACAACCTTTATTGTTTCATTTTATCAATCAAAACCCTGACTCTACATTTTTAAATTGGATCTCTTTTAATTGTTGGGGAATTGTTTTATTTTATACTTCATTGATATCAAATGTATGGGGATGAGCCTTTAAAGCACAAGTTTCTATGTCCTTACAAATGTGGTAAATCCTTAAATATTCCCATTTAAATTTTGTACTTGCAGCAAAAGTAAATAGAGATTGTAGACTGTAGTCAAATAGGCTGCATCAATTGACATTTCAGGTTAGTTTTTTCATAATCTGCGTATCCACCCACTCTCCATTTACACTGCCTCTGGGTGGTCTTTGTTTTAGACAATAGACGTTTGTTGTTGCAGCCTTTTCAAATGGATTGTATAACAATCAGGATGAATCATTCAGTTTAGTAATAAGGACATCTAATGTTATCCCTTACAGCTATCTTTACATTTGCTGAGTAGTCCCAAGTTTCAACATAGAAGAACATTTTAGTAAAATAGATTAGGCCATTCTAAGATGGAGAACTTGGATTATTGATGTAGCAGTAGGAGGCATTTACAAAATATAATATTAGCTTACACCTGTATCCATCATGTATCTCATTGATAAGCTTTAAACAAGTAGGCAAAGGTGAATAAAGATTATTACTAAATATATTGCTGTCCTGATTTTGCTTAGGACTTAAAGCAGTTCTTATTTTCTACTTGTGACATCACTCCCTGCTGTGTCTTACCAACAGGACAGGAGCTTGCTCTTCGTCTTCGTTCTTCTATTTATATTGATAAAAACTTTAAACATTAGAGTTACTGACTTAGGAGAAGCTGTATGTCATTTTGTCAGGTCTCTAGAGCAAATTTATATGTAATTACATCAAATATAACAGAGTCACTCAGCTAACAGTGTGTCTTGGCACATGTTTCCATGCATGCTAGCTCACATTTATAGCCAGGCATCCTGCTTGTACAGTGCCATTGTTTTCCACAACCCCTCCATCAACAATGTCCCTGTAAGAGGCACAACTAGGAATAGGAGCTAGCAGAGCTGAAATGTTAGTCACTGCTATATACCTGCTCACTGCCTGCACAGAAAGTATGAGCCTGAAGCTGACTGTGATGAGTGAAAACAGCTAGATAGGACAACCCCTTTAATGTAGTAGTAATAATGATTGGTCATACCAGCGTAAGCAGAAAATTTCTATGGTTTTAAGTCAACCTTTAGCTGACTTCTTTTCACATCTGATTTCATTTAAGTGTAATTCTAGGATTTCATTTGTGAACTGCTCATTTCAAATACTTCTCCGGAGTCTCTGATTTAAGAACTTTGACTAATTTGATCAAAAACCTTTATTATGGGTAGTGAAAAAAAGTAAATATACTAACAAATTTAGGCGTCTTTCAATATGCTAAATTGCTCGAATATCAGATTAAAGGGATTGTCTCTATTGATCGCTTAGCAGTTCCCACAAAGCAAGGCTTATTTCAGAGTGGGTGTTCTGCCATTGCATGGAAAATAATGCAATGCACAGTATTTATTGCTTTCACTGGCCACCCAATAACTGCATAGCAAACCATCAGTATACCAAAGCCAAGAGCTTCAAACAACAGTTTGCTGTGCCTTTGCAATAAATGTCATACACTTTAAAAGTGATGATGTAACATTACTGAAATTCAATGAGGAAGAAGTGAATGAGACTTATTCATTCAAAATTCTATATTTTAGTACATAAATATAAACATGAAAGACATAAAATAATACAGACAGAGGCGCACTTACCTTCATACTATTCATGCTCTTCGTGCATTGACATTAAGATGGTCTTTTCTCTGCCTGTAGCCTATTCATATTCTCTAAATAGTGCCCTGGAATAACAGCTGTGTGTAGGTAGAGACACCTTCATCATACATAGTTTTGGATTATAACGCACATTAAACTGCCATTAAATGTGCTGGCAATGACGAACGGGTGGGAGTGATACACATTGTATTCAGCATACAATAATATTACAGTATTTCACATTTCTAGATGTGTCTGTGTGTGACCACTATTTGCTTCATAATGTGATATAATTTGTGTTATTTTATGTATGGCACTAACAGCAGAATATGTATCTATAAAAGTAATTGAGAATATAGTATATACGGTACATTTACTTCATTCAAACTCTCCACCAACATTAGACTTTAATGCACTGCTGAAAACAGTGGGATTTGTCCAAATTTGCAATCAGTCCTGATATTTTTGGGAGACTCTAGAGAACTGGGGCAGGGTATGTGCAAACCGATTTAAAAATCTACATAATGGGGTGTTTCAGGCATGTTCTTGGGCATTCCCAGGATAGGGCAGAAGTTTCCTAGATTAAGGTTTTTAAATATTTGTAAGTATGGATTTTCTAAGGGCGCGTTTACACGGCACAGGACAAATACCGGCCGGTATTTGTCCTGTTTCGCGCCCGTCCCCACGGGGGACGGCTTTTCTCCGCGATGAGCGAAGAACAGCCCTCCCCCCTCCCATTAAGAAGCACATCTTCCGTCCAGACACCGGACCGCCGGCAGCAAAACCGCCGGGCGGAAAACCCGTGCAGTGGGGACTGCTGCACGGGTTTTCCATAGAGCGCAATTGTGCTCATTTTCGGCCGGTTTTTCAGGCGGTCTGAAAAACCACAAAACGGCCGAAAAACCGGCCGAAAACCCGTGCCGTGGGGACATGCCCAATAGTCTAAAGCCTATGACAGGTTCCCTGAGTGTCCTTCCTCAGGACAAAGCTACACTGATAGTGTTTCCTTTTTTGGCAATTCCTTTTTATTGCCATTGGAATACATGACAAGGAATACATGGAAACTAACTGTTGTACAAAGAATTTTAACCTTAGGTTTATGGCTGTTGGTTAAACTGATTTGGGGACCAGCAAACTAAAACTACTGTATGTATAGTTTCACTTTTTAAAAGAAACATTTATTACATATCCATAAGACTGAAGGTGCATTAGAGTATGTACACACGGCGTAATTGCGGGCAATTATTTGGGGCGTACTTGTGCTGCAATACACCTCAAGTACAGCCTGTAAATACAAGAAAATCATAGCACTCATTGAGAGCTGATAAGAAGATGTTTCCCCTGGCGCACAGTACGTGCCAGGAGAAAGAAGTGACATGCGAGCTGGGCAGGAGCACTTTAGAAGTACACGCTGGTCAGTGCGTACTTCGAAAGCAGCAAGTGTATAACAGTGCACACAGTATATGCCACTATACACCTGCAATAAGCCATGTGAATTCACCCTTAGTGTCTCCTTACCTGTCACAGGGAAAAGTAGAAGGTGCTTGGTCTCCTCTCCAATCTTCACCTCCCCTTTTTAAGTGACTAACTCATAGGGTACAAAGGATCTCTTTGGTTTCTGAGGTTACTCGATCATTTAAGGATCATATAGTTACCAATTTCATATATGAACAACAGAAAACAGCTAAGTCACTTTTTGTAGACCAGCATAAATATAATAACAATAACCAATATGCCCTAAAGGACACAAAAGTATACCCACTATCTAATCCCCAATTTGATTTAATTAATTGACAAATCATTTGGCATATTAGTTATTGATTATACATATGGCCACTGTGAAACTTATACATGATACATTTTGCACACTTATGATGCATGTTAGATACTTTTCTCTTCTTTTCGTGGGTGGCATAGCATACACCAATATTTTGAAGGAAAAATGGAACATAATTTTTTTTAGACATTTATAAAAACTGCTGAGGCACTGCAGGAGTAAAAAGTGTCTAAATGGTTTTCAAGCAAGTCGTGTACTCCATTTTTTGGTGTAATTTGTAATAGAATTTTGGCTTGTTATACTCCTTCCTTGCTGCGCAAACTAAATCCGACCATTCCTGATATGTGTTGGCAATGTGACATGCAAGGAGTTAGTGTCTACCATATCTTCTGGGAATGTCAAATGATACAAACTTTTTGGACGGTGGTTAAGATGTTTATTAATTATATGTTAGGTATCCTCTTGCCAATGGATCGGATATGTTTTATCTTCAATTTATTCCCAACCAAGCTTCCGAAACGTTCGCTCAAACTAATGCTGCATGTTCTTACGGCGGCTCGCTGCCTAATATCGGCTCATTGGAAAAGCAAAAGGGCTCCCTCTATCTCTGAGCTATATGGGCACTTGAGGGATATCAAGAATATGGAGTACCTCACAGCTTCTGTGCATAACAAGCTTGATCTGTTCGCGCAAATTTGGTCAAATTGCGAATTATTTGCCTTAACCAATGACATCTGATGGTATCCAGGAGTTAGAGTTGGTTATTCAGGGCTTTTGTTCCCAAGATACCCTAAGTGTCTTCCCCTTCCATCTCATTCCTGTCTTGTCTGTTCAGTTCTGTTTTAGCCACATATGGTTCATAAAGTGTTATGGGAATGTTCTCACTTTGTGCAAGGTATCGCTAACTGGTTGTAAGCTGTACTACCTTAAACCTTTTTACCTGTTAACTCCTGCTGAGCGTATTTGTACACTATTACTTATGTTACGATTCTGCTGCTTTAGTTCAACTATTAATAAAGGAAAAAAAATACAATAAAAAAAAAAAGAATTCTGGCTTGTTTAGTTGTAGTAAATATCGACTACTTTCAACTATTACTTGATTGTCTCAAATGTTTGTATAATTGTACCAAAATCAAAGACGTTATTTGAGATCTCAAGGCAAAATCTCTAAATGGGTGCTCCATTTACCATGTGTCATTGAAAACACTGGTGACAGAGGGGCCTTTGCACCTCCTCAGGTCTCAGACGTAAGTTTGCCTGCTACTCTGCACCCTCTACACCTACTCTTTGACCTTGATATCGCTACTTGTGCATGTTATTATTGGTTAAACATTGTTTTGCATTTTATAACTCATGTCAGCAGGCTACTAAACTTCTGTGGGCAGTTTCTGTCTATCTCCTGATGGTTGTTAAATGCTGTCTTTACTGATCTTATCACCTAACCCTGATTCTACCTCATCTTGAAATTAGGTATCAAATTACAGTTTTGAGATAACTTATTATCCTGGTCAATAATTCTACGCTGGACTAACTAGACCATCAACCTCATTGTCTACATCTCATAATCCAGACATTTTTCTTGTGCTTCTGCTTTAAATACAATGTAGAATCCTTGTTTTGTTGGCAACTAGACTTGATCCATCCGCACTGTAATATGCAATAACATAGGTCTTATATGATGATGCTGTCCATCCTCGCGTGAACCTAGAATTAGTTAAAAACTGAAATAAAACACTTTTCTATGTTTCAATCGTTCTATAAACAAACTACTCATACAAACAGTTCTGAAGAAACCTGGCACAAAAAATCTCATTCTAGTCTTCTCCATCTGTATATAGAAACTAGGCAAAAGCTTACCTTAAAAGGTGTCGATGTAATTTTTGCAGAGTATACAAAACTGCAATTTCATGACCTCTTCAAAGATTGCACTGACATTTTCAAATTTGAAGAGGAAGCTTCTTTTGTAACCGATCGGTTTCTAGCAAAAGTTTACCCAAAACCAGTGGTGCACAACATGCTGCCCGTTGTGCCCCTTTATGTGCCCCCCAGACATTAAAACACAAACATGCTTTATCTCTGTCCTTATACTTTAAAAAGTAATATTCATCTTTTGACAACTGCAGTCAACTGATGGCAATATATGTCTGTAACTGTTATAGTGGGCATTGTATGGCTGCTGCTGTTAGGGTAGGTACTGTATCTGGCACTGTTATGGTGGGCACTGTGTGACTGGCACTGTTATGGTGGGCACTGTATGTCTGGCACTGTTATGGTGAGCACTGTATGTCTGGCACTGTTATGGTGGGCACTGTGACTGGCACTGTTGTGGTGGGCACTGTATGTCTGGCACTGTTATGGTGGGCACTGTATGGCCGGTACTGTTATGGTAGGCACTGTATGTCTGGCACTGTTATGGTGAGCACTGTATGACTGGCACTGTTATGATCGTCATTGTATGGCTGCTGCTGTTATGGTAGGCACTATGTCTGGCACTGTTATGGTGGGCACTGTATGGCTGCTGCTGTTATGGTAGGCACTGTATGACTGGCACTGTTATAATCGTCATTATATGGCTGCTGCTGTTATGGTAGGCACTATGTCTGGCACTGTTATGGCGGACACTGTATGACTGGCACTGTAATAATCGTCATTGTATGGCTGCTGCTGTTATGGTAGGCACTGTATGGCTGGCACTGTTATGGTGGGCACTGTATGTCTGGCACTGTTATGGTAGGCACTGTATGTCTGGCACTGTTATGGTGGGCACTGTATGACTGGCACTGTTATGGTGGGTACTGTATGACTGGCACTGTTATAATCGTCATAGTATGGCTGCTGCTGTTATGGTAGGCACTGTATGGCTGGCACTGTATGGCTGGCACTGTTATGGTAGGCACTGTATGGCCGGCACTGTATGGCTGGCACTGTTATGGTAGGCACTGTATGGCTGGCAGTACAGGGCTGTATTGGGTTTTTAAGTTACTTAAAAAAGGAATCCAGTAAAAATTGTTTTTGTATCATTTCTGGATTTCTTCCTCAATGGAGTCTTTTTTTTCTGACACAATCCTGACATATCCAAAAGATATACCATAAACATGTCTGATGGTTTCTAGACTCCAAAGAGGAGTTGGAGAGGAGGCTATAGATGTGTCCTGTTTGTTTGGTTATAGTTGTAAAACAGTCACTACTGTAACCCCCAAAAACTACAATGAAAGTAGGCCCCTCACATCCTCTTTGGGAGAAGTACAATATGATAATGTGGCACTTGGACCAAAAATGATGTGCACCCCTGCCCTAACCAATTATTTACCAATGCATTATCCAAAGCAAAGATTCTCAATCAGCTAAACCTGCTATCTACAGCATCAGCATCAAAAAGTAATAAAAATGAGAATTCTTTCAATCATCATCAGTTTTATTACCCAATACAATCCTTCACACCAATACATTAAAAAGACTCTAAAACTATTCTGGTTTTTATTATTAAAAGATCCTTTTTTAGATTCTCTCTTCCCTAAAACCCTGGTGTTATTTTCCGCTGTGCCACAGCTTGAAAGAGTCTTCTAGCTCCCAACACTCCATCATCCCTTGTCATGTTGTCATTGTCAGCCCCACTACCTTCAAGTCTAATACCCCTGGTGAATCTTTTGTCATAACACATTCCCTAACTTGCAAAAGCAGCTTTGTGATATACTACAGAACGCTAGCAAGCAGTACATGAGCCACACCACTCGACCTATGCATACACACTTATGCGGGCATTGGGCATGCATCAAACAAGGGGAAGCACAGTGTATCCAAATAGATGATTCTCTGTGTGCTACCACTTGTCCCCCCCCAGCTTATTTCGTTCGCTGTACTTTAGGTACATCAATTTTAGCCAAATCACTAAATCTTGTCATTAAGAAACAAAAATGAGCTAAAACATAACTTCTATTTTCAATATTAAATTATCTGAGATGTCAGGTACCCTAGTTAAAAAAATTGCCAACTCAATAGGGATATAGGGAAGCTGTAGCTCATTTCTAGTCAAGCATTCCACATACATAGCAATAGCAGTTCTTCGAGGGAACTTGAAAAAACATATAGCAATATATATATATATATATATATACACCAAACATTTGTGGGCTGGGTTGGAAACCCCTTTTTTCAAATACTGACTAAATTCTTCGTGGATAGAAACAAAAGGTTCTGATGATTGTCCAATTTTGGTTTCCAAGGGGTCACAATGAGTGGGAAAAAAATACGCCCCCAATTGAAACCACCGGGATTGACGCCTGAACCGGTTGATACATGGGTGGGGCCGCCAGCGTTTCCATGTTGTTGTCGCTTAAATTCCTGACCAATATCCCTCGTAATGTCGCAGAGAGAGGAGCTAATCCATAGTTCCTATGGAAACGTATTACCTAATATGTGTCCATTTCGATGAGCTAGGGCAAATAGCTGGTGCCTCAAATTGCCTGTTAATAAGAAAGGCGTGGCACCCGGGTTTGGTTTTGCAGTTTGCAGACCGCATAAAAGCCTCAAAGATTGGGCCGTATGGCGTTCAGAGATGCTCTTTTCCCCCAAACCCTTGGTTGACAACCCCCGGCTTTTGAGATCCAACTGTTGCCCTTTCTTTAGCTCGGGAAAAAGACGCCCACCTTTCCTCCCGCACTCTTGGCCTCAACAAGGAAAATGGGCCGCCCTCCGGACTGCCGCATTCACACGGAGTTTATTTTACCTTTAATTCGGACTTATTCTCGGTTAAACCCTAGAGTGGTTGTGCGTTATAATCCCAGGAGGATCGCAGTTTCTGAAATACTCAGACAACCTTGGCACCAAAAACCCTGCACGTTCAAAGCATCTCAAATCACCTTTCTTCCCATACTGATGCTCGGTTACTGCAGGAGATTGTCTTGACCATGTCTACATGCCCAAATGCACTGAGTTCCGCCATGTGATTGGCTGATTAATAAAATTAAGTGTTAAGAGCAGTTGGAAAGGTGTACCTAATAAAAAAGGCCGGTGAGTGTTATAATTATATATATATATAATAATATAATATATATTTAAAAATATATAATAATTTTTAAAATTATATATCACACATACAAAACAATTGTGTGGGCGGTGTAAAAAAATGAGAAGCGACCGCAGTTTTTGCAAATACAGTGACGAAAACCATGGTCGTGGATCAGAAAAAAAAGGTCAACTTTCTGATGGTTATTGTCCAATGCTTTGTGGATCTAGCCAAAGGGTATGTTCACACGGTGTAATTGTGGGGAGTACAGTACGCCACGCAATTACGCCGGGAGTTTGGGAGTCGCGCTGAACGGCGCGTACCCCTTCGATGTGTGGGGGCCGGCAGCCCGCCGGCCCCATATACTGCCATGATGGCATGTCGCGTATCTTCCCGCTCGTACAATATCATCGTATTGTACAAGCGGAGAGAGGAGGCGTAATCCATAGTTCTCTATGAAAACTGTGGATTACCATAATTGTGGGTCGCATTTCACTTGTATTAGAGCGCAGTACGGCGCGAAATACGCGGTGAAATGTGCCCCAAAATAAGCCGTGTGAAAATAGACTAAGGGCATGTCCCCACGGCATGGGTTTTCGGCCGTTTTTTTTTTTAGGTGGTTTGCAGTTTTGCAGACCGCCTGAAAAATGGGCCGAAAATTAGCACAATAGGGCGCTATGGAAAACCCGTGCAGCAGTCCCCACTTAGTCCCCACTGCACGCGTTTTCCGCCCAAAAAATATTGTGCTTGCACAATCTTCCGTCCGGTTTTCGGACAGAATCTGTGCAAGGCAATGTGAAGGGGAAGCGCCTTTCTCCGCTTATCACGGAGAAAAGACGCCCCACCTCCTCCCGCAGCTGTATGCGCTGCACACAAACCGGAAAAATAGCGGTCCCCTTGCCGTGGGGACGCAGCCTAAGGGCTTGTTCACACGGAGTTTACACTCTATGTGACAAGCGCTTTTAGGATCCCTTGGGGTCTGCTCTGTTGGTTCCCAAGACGGAGCTAAACAATTAGCAGTGAGATTCTCACTGCTGTTCTCATGATGAACACAGCAAGGCGAGCGTTCACATGCATGTCAATTCTTTTCAAGATGGAGCGAGACGGAGTTTTGTAACATGCAGCGGCCAATCCATCACGAGAACTCGTCTGCGTGTTAATCATAGAAGCCAGTGATAATCTCACTGCCTAATTGTTAGATCCGTCTTGGGGACCGACAGAGCGGACCCCAAGGTGGATCCTAAAAGCGCTCGTAACACGGAGTGTAAGCTCCGTGTGAACAAGCCCTAACAATGCCAAATGTTGTCCAGATAATCATACAGTTGTCTTAAAAGCAATGTACCACCACAACTATACACTGCTAAAATAATATGCTGTACATTGTCTTGTCCAAGTAGCAGTGCCGCACAATGTAAATGAATCCCTACTGCTTATCTCTGCTTACTTAGATTATAATTATTGTCAGATTGTCCTTTACGTGGTACAAGCCAACAAAATCAAACATCTGCCAAGTGATTGGTGCAATGAATGAACATAGCAAATTATTTGCAAATGAATTATCTCTATATCTGTGGCATGGTAATCTAATTAACGTACCAGTATAATAAGACTGAAACAAATGCCGGAAATCTACGCAAACACAAAAAGAACATACAACCTCATGCAGATGTTGCTCCAGTTGAGAATCAAGCCCCTAGTGCCAGCACTGCTAGTCCTCATAATAAACACATTTTCTTAATAAACAGAAAGAGATGACATCACTACTCATTGCTTATATACATCTAATTTATACCAGTTTCTACTTACATTAACATGATATCCGTATATAGTGTTAGGTTTATGTGAAGCAGACGGTGCCTTACAGATGTAGGAAGTCAAATAAGCAACCTTGAAAGTACAAGAAGCCTTACTTATATTTTCCTAAAATGTATTCAGGATGTATTGATATCCCATCTGCTAACCAAATGCGTGAAGGAATCATATCCATGCAGAGGCCATCTGTAGAGATCTTCCGTTGGGGCGTGGTAGGTAGAGACAAAGTCCACGTCCACTTCTGGCTTTGAAGTCCAATTTGGATTTATTGTGTCAAAAATATCCAGCAAATAGTAACTGTCAGGAAAAGCATATATAGAGAACACATAGAAAATTAAACACTGCTCTAAAATAAACAGCGGACCTCTCACTCTATGTCCCCCAGATCAGACAGCACAGCATAGGCTATCCACGCCAGCCTAATGAGCCCAGCACCCTCACCAGGACAATGCTAAGTTAGGTAGAACCCTTGTACTGGAATTGGGAAAGGATTAGCACATCCCTCTACTAACCTACAGTTTATTCCAAATAAATGCAGGTACCAGACTATTTTAGAAAAAGACTCAGCAGATTTATGAGGCCCCAGAGCCTTTGCTTTGGAGTACATAGGGCCACATGTATGAACTTGTTTAGGTCTAAAACTCACTTTTTTGCCCATAGGTTACTATGCTCAAAAGAGTGCGTTTTAGACCTAACCAGTTTCATACATGTGGCAAATAGTGTCACAGTCCAATGCTGTTTGCTGATTTTATGTTTTGGTTGTTCTGCTGCTTGCCCTCCATATCTTTCAAAATAAATCGTAGACAGCTCACCTTATGCAGCGTGCTTTTTAAACGCTTGATCTCTTCACTTGTCCGTGCACGATCCTGGATGCTATTCGCTTGCTTGAAATCCAACAGTTTTGTATGGATCAGCACTTGGACATGAGGAGTCAGATGCAGTCGGATCTTCTTAAAACATAAATCCTTTTATTTAATATCTTTAAAATCAACAGCTGCGAACTATGCTGGTGCAGCATTAAAGACAGAGAGACCTCAATATGGGCAGACGGTAGCATGACTTGACCTCCATTACTTTTCCCTTTTTCTAATGTTGCCGCGGTTCTTACCTCTGCTCTCAGTGTTGGGTCAGCATGTGCCCGGCCTGAGCAGGTTCTGGATGGCTTACTTGTATCTGACCAGAATAAGTGTGAAGAGTTTGGTGATGCAGCTGCTGGTGCACTTCCTGCTCGTTTGCTTACTTTCAGTGCCAGCCGTCCGATTGTTACTGTTGCAGCTGTCGATTGGCTGCAGGGTCATGTGCCATCACATGCCACAGTTCAGAAGATAAAGGGGTTGTCTCACTACATTAATTCATCTCACCTCAATCCTGTTTTCTCGGTTTCATTTTTGAATTCAGGGGCGTGTTTATTGGCTTCTACTAGGCTACAGTGATGTACTGGCAGCCTATCAGGAGAGATCACACAGGTCCGTAGCTATAGTGACCTGAGGAGTGATGAGCCCCATAACATGAGGGATATTCTAGGGAATAGGTAGGACGACGGTTAATGTCACTTCATATTGCAAAAGGTCTTGTTTTTGCAAGATTCATTAACATAAATAAGCGAATCCTTGTAGGAGACAACCCATTTAATACTGTGTGGTCAGGCTAGTGGTACTTGCGACAAGCTGGACGCCATCAGTGTGCCATGGTTCAGACCAGGGGCGTAATAGAGAAGCAGGGCCCCACAAGCATACTTTTGGTTTCCCCTCCCAACCCCCCCCCCTCGCCCTCCTCCTGACCAAGACACATGTACCAGGGAACATGCTGTTAGAGAATGTAGATAATTCAAGGGGCAAATACCTCACCATTACATCTCACCACTTTACTGCTACCAATCAAAATCCCACTATACTAAGACCTGCATTACCCAATAACACTAACAATATATGGACTGATTATACCACCAGAATCACGTCCACAAATTACCACGCCTACAATAGTGACTGAATATTACCCCTACAATATTACTGATCAGTACACAAATGACCATTATCTGTCTAATAATAATAATATTTATATAATATAGGACATATAAGTGGTATTTTTTAATAGTGTTTTTAAACAGGCTCTGCAGACTGTATATAACCACATTCAGTGACCATATAGTGGTTGACATCTGTGTACACAGGCTCTGAAGACTGTATATTATCTCCATTTAACAGAGACATATAGTAGGCTAGACACAGTGTTTACAACAGGCTCTGCAGACTGTTTATTACCTCCATACAGTGACAATATATGGTACGGACCCCAGTGTACACAGGCTCTGCAGACTGTATATTACCTCCCCATACTGTGACCTTATAAATGTAGACACATCAGTGTACACTGGCTCTGCAGACTGTATATTTACCTGCCATTACAGTGATCCATTTAGTGGTAGACTCAGTGTTCAAAATGGCTCTGAAGACTGTATATACCTCCTACTGTGACCATATTGTGGTTATATATCAGTGTACATAGGTCTGCAGACATATAAGTCGGATTACAGTGCAGTTACATCTTGTGACTCACAGCGTTGACGTTTCTCTGACTCAGTCGCTGGACTTTCTCTTTTGTTCTCCTTCGGTCCAGTCGGCCCTTCATTAAACGTCTCCCGCCCACGGTCCCTGGCAGATTTAGACACAAAGATCTTAGATCTTGACACTTTTCCTGCACCTGCCCCACTGGCTATATGGGTCCTATTTAGGCAGGTGGGTTTAGATGGCTATATGGGGCCCCAATAGGCAACTGGTTAGGTAGCCAACTAGAGTGCCCATATGGCAGGCAGGGTTTTAGGTAAGCTATAGGGAGCCATACAGGTAGACAGGGGTTTAGGTGGGGACTAAAGGGGCCGATATAGGTAGGGTTTAGGTAGCTAAGGGCTCCCATATTAATGGTAGACGGTGCAGCTTGTGGAGGTATACGGCAGGCATTCATTGGGGGATGTTAGGCAGGCAGGCATATAGGGTGGCTGTATAGGCAGGCAAGGCAGGCAGACTAGAGGGAGCTGTATAGGCAGGCAGGCATTAGGGGGCTGTGATATTATAGCAGGCGAGAGCTAGGCATATAGGGGGCTGTATAGGGCAGGCAGGCAGGCATATAGGGGGCGTATAGGCAGGCAGGCAGGCATATTGGGGGCTGTAGAGAGCAGGCAGGCAGGCATGATAGGGGGCTGTATAGGCATAGGCACGGCAGGCATATAGGGGGCTTGTTATAGGCAGGCAGGCAGGCCAATATAGGGGGCTGTCATAGGCCAGGCAGGCAGGCATATGGGGGCTGTACAGGCAGGCAGGCAGGCCATATAGGGGGCTTTTGTGATAGGCAGGCTGGAGGCATTATGGGGGCTGTATTAGAGGCAGGGCGTATGGGGGCTGTATAGGAGGCAGGCAGGCATTTAGGGGGCTGGGCTGTATAGGCAGGCAGGCAATAGGGGCATGTATAGGCGGCAAGGGGCATTAGGGGGGGATGTATAGGCAGGCATTATTCGGCAGGTTTATAGGCAGGCATACTAGGGGGCTGTATAGGCACGGCAGGCAGGCATATAGGGTGCTGTATAGGCAGGCAGGCAGGCTTATAGGGAGCGGTATAGGCAGGCAGGCCTATAGCGGGGCTCTGTATAGGCAGCGCAGGGCCTATAGTGGGCCTGTATAGGCACGGCACGGCCTATAGGGGGCTTTACTAGGCCACAGGCAGGGCTATAGGGGGCTGTTATAGGCAGGCCAAGGCTATAGGGGCTGTATAGGCAGGCAAGGGCATAATAGGGGAGGCTGTATAGGCCGGCAGGGCACTATAGCGGCGTTGTTGTATAGGAGGCAGGCATATATGGGGGGTATATGCAGGATATAGGGGTGTTATAGGCAGGACATATGGGGTCTAGGTAGGCTTATGGGGGGGTATATGCAGGCATTTGGGGGCGCTATTGCGTACGGGCATATGGAGGGGGGTATAGGTAGGCATATATGGAGGGGTATAGGCAGGCATATGAGGGGCTGGCTATTGGCAGGCATATGGGGGGTTTATAGGGAGGATAAATGGGGGGTTATAGGCAGGAATATGGGGGTAGAGGCACGGATATGGGGGGGGTAATAGTGCGGCTATAATGGGCGTAGTGTAAAATAAGGAAATCTTATCTCTCCATCGGTCCACAGCTCACCCCGATGCGCCGCTCACTCCGGTCGTGCTCTCCTGCAGCCTATGCGCTCAGCCCCCAGCGGGCGGCGCGGGTGATTGACGTCACTGTGCGGGCCCAAGTTGATCACCACGAGCGCGGCAGAGGATAGTAGCAGAGCGGAGCGTATCGGCGCTCCGTATTGCTAGCTCCAGCCACGCGCTGCCTCTGGATATCCTGGTTCAATCAGGGCCGTTTTTTTCCCACTAGGCATCGTGTGGGCATGTGCCTAGGGCAACCCACCCCCACCAGCCCTCCCCGCGTTGGGACGGAGCGGTGTTCGGGGGGGGGGGGGGCTGTCGGAGGTTTACCGACCGATATGATTTTTTCAATTAGTGGCTAGCGGACGGGTGGATTTTTTTTTTTTTTATTGTTAGAGCGGCACCAAGGCGGCACAAGGGAAGGCAGCGGGACAACGGGGGCGCCAGTGGGAGAACATACTACCTTTCCCTTCCAGCGCTCGCTTGTAATGACAGACAGCATAATGACAAGCTGACGCTGATGCTTGCCTGTCTCTTCAGTGGTCGCGGTTAATCGCCTGCTGGAAGGATCGGGCTGTACACTGCCCCATAATACCTCCTCTCCCATAAACAGACGCCATGCGCCCTGCACACTGAAGAGGCGGCGCTGGCGCCGGTCATGGAGGAGAGAGAGGAGCAATGGCCATCACTCCTAGCAGAGCACAGAGGGCGCCGAAGTGAAGAAAGAACCTGGGAAGGGGGGGGGGAAGGCCCTCATCTTCAGGATGGTAAGTGAGATCAGGAGGGGAGTGGGAGAGGCTGGATTGGAGGCAGGGTGAAATGTGACTGGGGAGGGCGGTGTGTAAATTGTGGACTGGGGAGGCACGGGGTGAGGGGTGAAATGTGCCTGGGGAGGACCGCGTGTGAAATGTAGACTGGGGATCCGGGCCGGGGGAAATGTGACGGGGGAGGCCGGGGGAAATGTGACTGGGGAGGCCGGGGAAATGTTTATGAATGGGGAGGGCCGGGGGAAAATGTGAGGGGGGCGGCCGGGGGAAATGTGACTGGGGAGGCCGGGTGAAATGGGACTGGGGAGGCCGGGGAAAATGGGACTGGGGAGGCCGGGTGAAATGGGACTGGGGAGGCCGGGTCGTAACCTGGGACTGGGGAAAGTGGCCGACTTTCCGACAGTGAAATGGGTAGCTGGGCGAGGCCGGGTGATGTGAAAATGGGAACTGGGGACGGCGGGTGAAATGGGACATGGGCGGAACCGCTAGGCCGGGTGAAATGGGGTTGGGGGGAGAGGCGGGTGGAAATTTTTTGGGACTGGGGATGGCTGTGAAATTGGGACTGGGGAGGCAGGTGAAATGGGACTGGGGAGGCCGGGGGAAATGTGACTGGGGAGGCAGGTGAAATGGGACTGGGAAGGCAGCTGGAGGCAGGTGAAATGTGACTGGGGGCAGGTGAAATGTGACTGGGGGCAGGTGAAATGTGACTGGGGAGGCAGGTGAAATGTGACTGGGGGGCAGGTGCAATGAAAGTTGACTGGGGGAGGTGAAATGTGACTGGGGGCAGGTGAAATGGCAAATGTGACTGGGGCTGGTGAATTGTGGCTGGGGGCAGGTTTGAATTGATGGCCTGGGGGGCAGGTCGAATGGAAATGTGACTAGGGACAGGTTGAAGGAAATGTGATGGGGAGGCAGCTGGAGGCAGTCGTAGGGTTTTGATGATATGTGACTGGGGAGGCAGAGTGAAACTGTGTTGGGAGGCCGGGGGAAATGTGACTGGGGAAGGGGAAGGGCGGTGAAATGGGTCTGGGAGGGCACGCTGGTGAGGCAGGTGAAATGTGACTGGGGGGCAGGTGAATTTGAATATGTGACTGGGGGGCAGGTGAATATGTGATGGGGAGGTGAAATGTGGACTGGGTGGAGGTCGAAAATGAAATGTGACTGGGGCAGGTTGTGAATGAAATGTGATGGGGGGGGGCCAGGTGAAAATGTGACTGGCGGGCAGGTTGAAAAGTGAAGGGGGGCAGGTGAAAAACATGTGATGGGGGCAGGTGTGAGAATGAAGTTGAAAATGTGACTGGGGCAGGGTGAATAGTGGGCTGGTGGGGGCAGTGAAGTAGTGGCTGGAGGGGCACGGTGTTGGGAAATGTGATCTTGGGGACAGGTGAAATGTGATGGGGGGCAGCTGGAGGCTGGTCGAATGTGACTGGGGAAGGCAGGTGAATGTGACTGGGGCGCGGGGGGGAAATGTGACTGGGGAGGCCGGGGGAAATGTGACTGGGGAGGCCGGGGGAACTGTGACTGGGGAGGCCGGGGGAAATGTGACTGGGGAGGCCGGGGGAAATGTGACTGGGGAGGCCGGGTGAAATGTGACTGGGGAGGCAGGTGAAATGTGACTGGGGAGGCAGGTGAAATGTGACTGGGGAGGCAGGTGAAATGGGACTGGGGACAGGTGAAATGTGACTGGGTGAGGAAGCGTCTGTAAATAGTGATGGGGAGGCAGGTGAAAATGTGACTGGGGAGGCAGGTGAAATGTGACTGGGGGCGCTGGAGGCAGGTGAAATGTGACTGGGGAGGCAGGTGAAATGTGACTGGTTGGCAGGTGAAATGTGACTGGGGGGGCTGGAGGTAGGTGAAATGTGACTGGGGAGGCAGATGAAATGTGATTGGGGGGGCTGGAGGTAGGTGAAATGTGACTGGGGAGGCAGGTGAAATGTGATTGGGGGGGGCTGGAGGAAGGTGAAATGTGACTGGGGAGGCAGGTGTGAAATGTTGTCTGGGGGTGGGGGGGGTGGAGGCAGGGAGGCAGGTGATATGTGACTGGGGAGGCAGGTGAAATGTGACTGGGGACAGGTGAAATGTGACTGGGGAGGCGGGGGGAAATGTGACTGGGGAGGCAGGTGAAATGTGACTGGGGAGGGAGGTGAAATGTGACTGGGGAGGGAGGTGAAATGTGACTGGGGAGGGAGGTGAAATGTGACTGGAGGAGGCAGTGAAATGTGCACTGGGGAGGCAGGTGATATGTGACTGGGGAGCAGGGTGAAAATGTGACTGGGGAGGCCGGGTGAAATGTGACTGGGGAGGCCGGGTGAAATGGTACTGGGGAAGGCGGTGAAATGTGACTGGGGAGGAAGGTGAAAATGTGACTGGGGGGCTGGAGGAGGCCGGGTGAAATGTATGACTGGGGAGGGCTAAGTGAAATGTGTATGGGGAGGCAAGTGAAATGTTGGACCTTGGGAGGCTTAGTGAAATGTGACTGGGGTGGCAAGTGAAATGTGGCATGGGGGGCAAGTGAAATGTGGACTTGGGGAGGGCAAGTGAAATGGGACTGGGGAGGCAAGTGAAATGTGACTGGGGGGGGCTGGAGGAAGGTGAAATGTGATTGGGGCAGGTGAAATGTGACTGGGGAGGCAGGTAAAATGTGACTGGGGAGGCAGGTGTAATGTGACGGGGAGGCAGCTGGAGGCAGGTGAAACATGACTGGGGACTGGAGGCAGGGAAAACGTGGGTGGGCAGTGGAGGCAGGGGAAACGTGAGTGGGCGGTGGAGGCACGGGGGAACGTTGACGAGTGGGCTGGTGCGAGCAGGGGAAACGTTGAGGTGGGCGGTGGACGGCAGGGGGGAAACGTGAGGTGGGCGGGGTGGAGGCAGGGGGAAGTGACGTTGGGCGGTGGTGGCAGGTGTATCGTTGGGTGGGGGGTGGTGGCAGGTGAAACGTGCGTGGGGGGGTGGAGGCAGGTTGTAACGTGGTGGCCGGTGCGGGGGGTGGTAGGCAGGTGATAACGTGGGTGGGGATGTGGAGGAAGGTGAAAACGTGTGTGGGGAGGCGTGGTGGCAAGTTGAAACAGGTGAGTGAAGGTGTTGGAATGGTGGCAGGGTGGGGGATGGCAGGGGAACTTGTTATAGGTGCCAGACTATATGGAGCTGTGTTGTCACCTGTCATATACATGGGAAGTATAAGACTTATATGGAGAATTCTTTCTATCATAGGAGGTATCAGACTTATGGAGCCGTCTTATAATAGGAGGTATCAGAATATATGGAGTGGTCTATCATATAATGGGAGGTTTCAGACTATATGGGAGCTGTCTCATCATATGGAGATATAGGACTATATGGAGCTTTCTATCATTAATAGGAGGTATCAGACTTTTGGCGCTGTCTGGTCATGTTCGATGTGTTTGTATTGTTAGGGTCAATATCTATAGGGCTCTCATGTGATGTGTGTATATAGGTATCATATAGGCGGGTTAGTGTCTAGGGGGGGAACAACTCTTAGGTCCCAGGTGGTCATAAAGAATAACAGCCTAAGTGCCTGTTTCACACGGCTTAAAATGGGCCGTATTTCGGTCGTCAATTACGCGACGAAAAAGTGTGCCACAATTACGGGCCGCAAAAGGCCCCATTCGTTACGGGTTAATTCACAGTTCTCTATAGAACCTATGGACTTTCGTCTCCTCTCCCCCGCCGGGCGGGGAGCATACATTCACATGTCAGCTTTCTAGGCGGGTATAGCGCGCTAGCTAGTGATTGTCTTGGGCCGGCGAAGTGCCGTGCCCCCCCATGCACTCCCCCGCTCCCGCCCCTACCCCGTCCAACACGGCGGAATCGCGTAGGGCCGCTATATTAGCCTGCAAAATTACACCGTGTGAACATAGCCTAAGGGTGCTCCTCACACAGTGACGTTTTGATGCGTTTGTTAATGTGTGTTTGTTTTTTTTTTTTGTGCCAGGTCGGCAAAACAATTTTCGATGCCTGTACATGCTGGCATCAAAACATAACGGTTTTATAAAATCACGCATTTTTGACACGAGCAGAAATGTACAGTATTAATCACCGCGCCTTTCGGCACAAAAAACACACATTAACAAACGCTCATAATAAGGCAGCTGTGTGAGAGCAAGCCTTAGGCTGTTATGCTGTATGACCACCTGACCATCTCACCTATATAATTTCTTATTTAGTCCACGTACATCTAACTATAGACCTGTCCATGTTGAAGGTCAGGGGCCCAGTGTCTTCCCTCGCCCTCCCCCCCTACCACCGCCTTCATTTATTTGAAACATTTCTGGGAAAAATGAAGTAGATTTGTCTGCCTCTGGGTGAGAATGTCTGTTATAATGTATACAACAATATGCAGAGACCAAACGAAGAAAGAAAGAAATTCTAACAATAGAAAATTAAAAATGTCGAAGAAGAAAAGATATGTATCAGGGGTTCTGGATTTGATAAATAATAACAAAAAATATTGGTGACATATTCCCTTTAAGCTGCAGTGTGGCTTTTATGGTTGTGTCTAATGGTTTAGGTGCGGCACAGTGTGGTGGCATCCCCTTCACCCTGTATGCGAATAGGTTTCCTCATTAGGAAAGCGGGGTGACGGAAACCCCTTAATTAGCTTTTTCTTGACCCGTTACTGGTCTTGTGGGCGTGGTTTTGTAAAGGGGTGTGGAAATAGAAAGGGGGTGGAAGAAATTGGTTAATGGGGGGTTTTAGGGTTTTAGGTAGGGCAGCACAACCTTAAATACAGCGCTGTGTAAAATAGCGTTGTCGCGCGGGAGATAAGTGCTGCAATTACTTGCGGGCGAATACGCGGGCGAGTAATGACTGTCAATGGGGGGTGGCTGCGGGCCCCCCCCCCCCCCCCCAGCACCGGGAGTATTCTTTTGGTTTAGCCGAGCTCCGAAAACATGATGAAATGTGGGCACTTATGCCTGCGTACATTGTATAAAAATCCCCTTTATACTTTAACGGGGCTGGGCCCCCTCTCTTCTGTGGTGCAGACGGGATCCCAAAAAATTAAAATCAGTAAAACCTCAGACGCTTCAGCTGTATGGGGCCCTGAAATTTCTGGTGGTGGCCCTGTTCATGCCTGTTGGTTTTGAACGTGTTAAAATCCACATACAATACACGTACAAATGTTTTCTGTGCTTTTGATGAGGGGTTTTAGTATTTTTCCTGCATTTTTTTGTGGAAAAATGACCAAAGAATGAGAATGTTTAAAGTTTTCTGACTGCTCATCAGATTTGAAAACTGTATGAACTACAACATGCATTTTCTATTAAGGTCAATGGTAATCACTTCCTTTCAGTTTTCAACAAGAATTTTAAAGGGGGTTTTTTATCTTGGTCTCTTACCCCCAGCCTGTTTTCTTGGTTTCATTTTGAATTTAGGGGCATGTTTACTGGCTTCTACTAGGCTGCAGTAGAAGCCAGGTCTGTAGTTATGGCGACCAGTGCTGGCAGCCTATCAAGAGAGATTGAATAGGTCTGTAGCTATAGCGACCTCAGGAGCTGATACAGCCCATACATAAGGGATTATCGGAGATAGGTTTGGGACACCCTGTTAATGGAATCTTTATGCAAAGGTGGCTTGTTTTTGCAAGATCTTTAACATAAAAAGCAATCCTTGCAGTGAGACAACCCCTTTAAGGTGGAATCTGCCTAAAAATAATGTGAACATACCTTTAGGCACCAGGTGAGGGCCCCATTTTCTATTGAGGGCAACGGGAATCATTTTTGTTCAGTTTGCAACAAGAATTTCAAGGTGGAATGTGATAAGAAATTCTATTCATGTGAGATACCCTATATGTTATCTAAGTTATATCTGAAGCCATTAGAAAAAAGCAGCAGTTCACGCAGGTAATTTTGAAAACTTTAAAAAAAAAAAAAAACCTAATGCCTAAGAAAAAATACCTTATTTTCATAATACAGGAATGTTTCAATTGCCCTAAAAAAGGCTCTGTAATTTTATGCATATGAATAAGCTTAGTCTTTTTCATTTTCTACTCACTACAATAATTTTCTTACAGTTTTTTCATTGACACATTTTTAGTATGAGATTTGCCTGTTGCAGGACAAATAGTTACACATCACAAAGTACTATCTGTACTTTTTGGTTTAATGGACAACTGTTTTGGCAACAGAAGTTTCCCAAAATGTCCGTAATCAGTTATCTCGCTCAGAGATCAATATCAGCAAAGTCAACATGATTTATACAAAGAATAAAGATTATAACAATGGAAGTGAGGAACATCCAGAGTTTTAATGAAAGTGTAAGCGAGCATTGTGCCAATAACAAAGGTTTTGCTCAGACCTCATTTTTTTATTTCTACATCTGGAAAGCTTTAAACACACATGCTTATTATATACAAAGTTGACCCATGCACCAGGTACATGCCAAAACAGTGTCCTTTTGGCAAACACTGGACTGATATAACTTAAAGGGAACCTGTCACATAGGTTATGCCCCCCTTGCTCCTGAAGTATGGGGGGTGGTGGGGGGGGGGGAAGCACAAGATTGTGTCGACCTGTGTTCCAGCGCTGTGCCCTTATTCTGTTAAGGATGCAGCAGTTTTAGAGCATTTACCCCTCAAATCTTATTCATGAGTAGGTGCTAGCCCCACCCACCTAAGGCTAGCCCCGCCCACTGACAGTTATACACATGTTTCTACCTGTTCAAGGTAATACGTTTGTCAGTGAGGTGGGCGGGGCTGAGCCTAGGTGGGCACGGGTTTTAAAAAAAACTGACACTCTGACAGGACTCTTCGATTGACTCTTCTGGCTGATAAACTGCTGATTTCAGCATTAAATACACGAAAACTCCAGGCATCTTACAGAATAAGGCACACAGCACTGGAAACAGCAGGCCTGACACTACCTTGTTCTGTCTTCAGCCAGGGGGGCAAAAACTATGTGACAGGTTCTCTTTAAGTATAAAAAAGTGTAACCTGCTGAACTTTCCTATACAGAAGGGTGCAAAAAATTGTATAACACCCAGTTTACTCTTTTCTTTACAGTAGGAGTCAATAGGCAACATAATTTACATTGTAGTATTTCATTGGAGGTTACATTTTACGGTTGTGCTTTTTTTCAAGCTAAGCAGCTATCAATCTACAGAATGAAAATAATCTGAATAGAGCTTTTCTTATTCTGTGGTATGAGTGGAAGTATTCTGGAGCATCATCACAGTAGGGTGATGTTTACATTATGTATTTGTGGGGCGTTCTTCAGCTTATTATTGCACCGAAGTACGCTCTGCAAATATGGTAAAATCATTATACAAGTACAGCACTCATTGAATGCTGTGTAAAATCATTGTCGTCGTTCATACAATGGTGATTTTATGATTGTATTTTCGGTGCATGATGAACGGCCGTAAAAAGAAGTGACCCATCGCTTCTTTTGAGCGCTTACAGGATGAGAAATAGTAAACTATACAAGGCAGAGAGCTGCCTCGCGTTGAAGGTATACGCTAGCCAGCATGTTCTTTCAACTGCACTAATGAAGGCGTATTGCGGCACGTACCTGTACACGCCACTATACGCCGTGTGAACATACACTTAGGCTAAGTTTAGTCGGAGTTTGGCACCATTTTCTACATATACATTGGGGATATTGGCTGATGTATGCATCTAACTTTACATCACAATCCAGCACATATAGGCAATGTTCACAAGAGGCTCCATCAACAATTCTGTCAGATTTGATGGTAAGAGCAATGCTATGCTTGCCATCAAAATGACAAAAATAATGCTGAAAGCCCAAAAATGGGGTCTGTTGGGCACCGTTGAAATCTGGTTATTTTGGTTAGTTTGTACAGCACTTGTCTATTCTAGTCATTGATTGCTTTAGAGATGCAGAGCTGAACAGTTTCATAGTTTCATAGTTTGTAAGGCCGAAAAAAGATAAGACGTCCATCCAGTTCAGCCTGCTATGCTAAGGTGTTGATCCAGAGGAAGGCAAAAACCCCCAATGAGGTAGAAGCCAATTGTCCTCATTTTAGGGAAAAATTCCTTCCCGACTCCAATCTGGCCAATCAGAAAAAATCCCTGGATCATGACCCACTCCTGAATCCTAGTCACTAAAAACTTGTTATATTATTACGCTCCAGAAATGCATCTAAAACCATTTTTGAACCCCGGGTTATTGAATTCACCAAGAAAGTCCCTCTGGCAGAGAATTCCATAGTCTCACTGCTCTTACAGTAAAGAATCCCTTTCTATGTTTTTGTAGAAACTATTGTTCTCAAGCGTAGAGGATGCCCCTTGTTCTAGATACGCCCTGGGTATAATAAATCTTGGGGAGATTCTATATTGACCTTTGATGTATTTAAACATATTTATTATGTCCCCCGAAGCCGTTTTTTTTCTCTAAACTAAATAACCCTAATCTTGCTAATCTTTGGGTACTGTATCCCCCCAGTCCTTTTATTATTTTTGTTTGCCCGCCTTTGTACCTGTTCAAGCTCTACATGTCTTTCCTGTGCATGGTCCCCAAAATGTACACAATTATTCCATGTGTGGTCTAAACCAGTGACTTGTAAAATTGGGAGAATAATGTTCTCATCAGTGCCTCTATGCCCCTTTTAATACACCCCATGATCCTATTAGCCTTTGGCAGCTGCTCCTGACATTGGCTGCTACAGTTAAGTTTACTGTCCACTAGGATTCCAAGTCCTTCTCCATGTCACTTTTACCAAGTTTTTTTTCCATTTAACATGTATCATGTAATGGATTCTTTTCCCCATGTGCATAACCTTGCATTTATCTGTTTTAAAAACCTCATCTGCCATTTCCCTGCCCAGGCCTCCAAATTTTTCCAGACCCCTTTTTGTAATAACACATTATCCCTCTATTGTGTTGATTATTTTTACAGAGTTTTGTATCGTCTGCAAAGTTCGTTTATTCTACTGTGTAATCCCTGTGTAAGATCATTTAAATTGAAAATTTTGGGAGAGGATGGGCCCAATAGTGACCCTTGTGGTACCCCACTAGTAACAGAAAATACAGTCTGAGTATGTACCGTCAATTACTCCCCTTTGTTTTCTATCAGTAAAGCCAGTTGCCAAACCATTTGCACACATTTTCCCCCAGTCCAAGCATTCTCATTTTTTTACCAAACCTTTATGTGCACCGTATCAAATGCTTTTAGAAAATATCTAGATATATGACATCCAGTGCCTCACCCGACCCAGTTAGCACTGACTTCCTCATAGAAGCTGATGAGATTAGTCTGAAAAGGACCGATCCTTCATGAACCCCATGCTGGACGGCGTTATACATTTATTTTCAGTGGATACTCCAGGATAGCATCTCTGAGAAAACCTTCAAAACATTTTTACCTACAACAGAGGTCAAACTTACCGGCCTATAGTTTCCTGGATCAACTTTTTGACCGCTTTTTGAATATTGGCACCACCTTGCTATGCGGCAATCCTTTGGACTTTACCCGTTATTAGACAGTCCATTATATTAAGAATAGGGGCCTATCTATGACATCATTAACTCCCTTAGGACACGTGGGTGCATGCCATCTGGACTGGGGATTTGTCTATTTTAATCTTCCTATGGCGGAGCTGCACTTCTTCCTGGGTTAGGGCCAGAAACTTTAATAAATTGGAGTTACCTCATCCCTCTGTTCAACAGGAAGCTTTATCCTCCTCGGTAAATACAGTGGAGAAGAAATAGTTTAATAGGTTTGCATTCTTCTCATCGCCGTCTACTGTCTCTCCCTCAGTATTTTTTAAAGGGCCAACATTTCTTTTTTTAAACGTTTTTACTATTTATATAGTTAAAAAATTTTTTGGGGTTAGTTTTACTTTCATTGCAATACGGGCTTTCTGTCTCCAGCTTTGCTGCCTTTATCTTTATTTTACATACGTTATTTTTCTTCCCTATATCTTCTTAGCGCTCTTCACTGCCCTCCTGTTTAGTAGCTGAAACCCTTTCTTTTTGTTTTTTATTGCCTCCTTTAATCTCTGTTGATCCACATTGGGTTTTTTTATGTTTCTAATTATTTTTTACCATGTGGTAGGGACCTCTCACAGTGGGGGCCTAAGATGTTTTTTAAAGATCTCCCATTTATTTTTTGTTCTCGCTTTTTTAAACACCTTGTCCAGTCAATACGTTTAGTGCCTCTCTAAGCAGGGTAAAATTAGCCTTCCTCAATTCAGTGTTTTTGTGGGGTCCATGACAAAGCTTATTTAAGGATAAATGGGAAGTTTATTATATTATGGTCACTATTCCCTTGGTGCCCCTCACCTGAACCTTTGTTACTTGTCAGGTCTATTAGTCAATATTTAAGTCTAGAAGGGCCTTTCCTCTAGTCGGTTCCTGCACCATTTGGGAAAGGTAATTATCTTTAGTTATAGACAAAAACCTGTTTCCTTTTTGAGAGCTACAGGTTTCAGATTCCCAGTTTATGTCTGGGTAGTTAAGTGCCCAGAATAACAACCTCATTCTGATTAGATGCTTTATCTATTTGCCTGAGGAACATATTTCTATGGGTTCTGTTATATTTGGAGGCCTATAGCAGACCCCTATTAGAATTATATTTCTGTTACTTCCCCCCTGTTATATTTACCATAGTGATTTCCACCTGTTCACTACCTGTACCTATATCTTCCCGCAGTGTTGGCTTTCAGACAGGATTTTACATAGAGACAGGGCACCCCCCCTTCGGTGTTTATGGTCACTTCTAAGAAGTGTAACCCTGCAAGTCAACCCAGTCGTGCTCTCGTCCAGCCATGTCTCAGTTATCCCCACTATGTCATATTTTTTCTTTTTCTAGTTCATTTATTTTGTTGATGAGGCTCATGGCATTGGTCTGCATGCAATTTAGAGATTTTCCAGTTTTTATTCCTTTCTCCTATTCTTTTTAACTATTGCTACCCTTCCCTCCACTCCACCCCCTGATTTATACTAATTCCCGCTCTTATCTTCACTATTTGCACGCTATATGTGTAGTTTCCTCCCCCCCAGTCCCCTAGTTTAAATATTCCCCCAGCTTCCCAGCCATTTTTTCCCCCAATACAGCTGCACCCTCCCCATTTAGGTGCAGCCCGTCCCTAGCATAGAGCCTGTATCCAATACAGAAGTCAGCCAGTTTCCCAAAAACCCAAATCCCTCTTTCTACACCAATTTTTGAAACCACTTATTCACCTCTCTAATCTCCCTCTGCTCTCTGGTGTGGCCGTGGAACAGGTAAAAATTTCTGAAAATATTACCCTGGGGGGTCCTTGCCCTGAGCTTTTGGCCTAAATCCCTGAAATCTTTTTAAGGACGCTCCACCTACCTCTAAATTTGTCAAATTTGGGGCCAAAAGTGGACCATGACAGCTGGGTTCTCACCAGCCCCACCAGCAATCTGCAGCCCGATCCGCGATATGTCGAACCGGGCCCCAGGTAAAACAAACATTACTGTTTCGGACCAGAGCTTGAGAAAGGAAGACAGAAATGGTGAATAGCTGCCTATTTGTTACTCAATATTTTTAGGTTGGAAATGTCTCTTAGGAGTTATAGATCGTGAAAGTTCCTCTTTAGCTTACAGCTTCAC
Organism: Phyllomedusa bahiana; assembly: GCA_025379985.1. Classification (NCBI taxonomy): domain Eukaryota; kingdom Metazoa; phylum Chordata; class Amphibia; order Anura; family Hylidae; genus Phyllomedusa; species Phyllomedusa bahiana. Next base: position 49,795 of record JAODAL010025177.1, read on the forward strand.
AGTTTTGTATGAACAATCTCTACTAAAGCCTTTAGTAGATGAGCACAACCATGTACAGAGACGGATGTTTTAATATACCCGATTGTTTTATACAGGATTTCAGGTTAACTTAATGAGTTATAGAGTACATAGTTACATAGTTTGTAAGGCGGAAAAAGACAAGATGTCCATCCAGTTCAGCCTGTTGTGCTACAGTGTTGAGTAGACATACAATAATACTAGCCATAATCATGGAGAACTCTTAGGCTAGGTTCACATGGCTTAAATGCAGGGCATAATTACGCCCCGCAATTACGCCGTGTGGACGGGGGCAGGGCGGGAGCGAGGGAGGGAGCGGGGGGCCAGCACCGCGCCGGCCCAGAGACTAGCATTACCAGCGGTGCGTATACGCCGCTGGTAATTCAAATGTCATTTATCTCCCCACCCAGCGGATTTGCCGAGCAGGGAGAGGAGAAGTAATCCATAGTTCACTATGAGAACTGTGGATTACCGTAATGACTTGGACGTATTCCAGCCGTAATTTGCGCACTCCGGCGCGTAATTACAGACTGAAATACGTCCAATTTTAAGCCGTGTGAACATAGCCTTAGGGCTTGTTCACACAACGTTTTTGATCCTTTTTACGGATCCGTTTTTGAGAAGTGAAAAGCACATCCAGAAAGCGGATCAGAAAAACGCAACAGTTGATACTTTATTCGGATCCGTATTGTATACTTTTTGAGTTGCGTTTTACGGATCCGCTTTCCGGATACGTTTTCGGGGGTGGGGATATCTCTCATCACTTGCTGCGCCCGTCCCATTCATCACCTGCTGCGCCCGTCAGGATCAGGCTGTGCCGAGCAGCCCAGCGGCGGTAGGAGGACACGCTCCGCTTGGCTGTGCCGGGCGACAGGAGGACACGCTCCACTCGGCTGTGCCGGGCGGCAGGAGGACACGCTCCGCTCGCCTGTGCCTGGAGGCAGGAGGACACGCTCCGCTCGCCTGTGCCGGGCGGCAGGAGGACACGCTCCGCTCGCCTGTGCCGGGCGGCAGGAGGACACGCTCCGCTCGCCGGTGCCTGGAGGACACGCTCCGCTCGCCTGTGCCTGGAGGACACGCTCCGCTCGCCTGTGCCTGGAGGACACGCTCCGCTCGCCTGTGCCTGGAGGACACGCTCCGCTCGCCTGTGCCTGGAGGACACGCTCTACGTCGAAATCCCTAAAGAAGCATTTATGCTATCTATCATACATGAAAAAACTTTGAGACTCTCGGTTCACATATCATGATCAGAAAATGTTTAAGTGCCCCGACTTCAACGGGTTCAAATCGGGCAGCCTTCCCTTTTTTACCTCTCAATCGAGCCAACAGGCCCCCTTTATGGGGGCACCCCACCTCCATTATTCAGAGAGAAAAAAAAAAAAAAACCCACTGCAAAACTGCCTTCTTTGACAGCCTGTGAGAGTGGGGGGGGGGACAGAAACCCAAAATGGAAGCACCCTTCCTTTCCTAAGGTTAAATCAATGTAACCCCGGTATAAGTAGTTTCTGCACACAAAAAAAATTTCTGAAAAAAAAAGTATGCAAAAACCGGGTGCCATGGGGGGCTGCGGCACACATTTAATTATCATGTTACACACACAGCCCCCCACGGCCATTTCCAAAAAAGGGCATTCCTACGTCGAAATCCTAAAGAAGCATTTATGATCTATCATACATGAAAAAATCTTTGGGGACTCTCGGTTCACATATCATGATCGAACATGTTTAAGCTGCCCACGACTTCAACGTGGTCTCAAATCGGGCAGTCCTATCCTATCTTTACCTCTCAATCGAGCCAATCAGGCCTCTCACTGGGTCACCGACCTCCATTATTCAGAGAGAAAAAATAATAAAAAAAACACCCAACCTGCAAAGCTGCCCTTCTTATGACAGCCTGTGAGAGTGGGCGGGGACAGAAACCCAAAATGGAAGCACCCCTTCCTTTCCATATAGGTTAAAATCAATGTACACCAAGGCTCACCTGTGCCTTGATGACATGCTCAGCTCGCCTGTGCCGTGCGGCAGGAGGACACGCTCCGCTCGCCTGTGCCGGGCGGCAGGAGGGAACGCTCCGCTCGCCTGTGCCGGGCGGCAGGAGGACACGCTCCACTCGCCTGTGCCGGGCGGCAGGGGACACGCCACTCGCCTTGCCGGGGGGCGGGGCACCCCACTCGCCTGTCCGGGGGGGCAGGGGGAACGCTCCATCCCCTGTGCCGGAGGGGGAGGACCGCTCCACTCGCCTGTGCTGGGCAGGAGGACACCCCCCACTGCTGTGCCTGGGGCAGGAGGACACCCCCCCCACTCCCCTGGCCGGGGCGGCGGGAGGACAGGCTCCACTCCCCGGGGCCGGGGGCAGGAGGACCGCTCCACCGCCTGTCCCGGGGGGCGGAGGACACGTCCACTCGCCTGTGCCTGGGGAGGAGGACACGCCCATCGCCTGTGCGGGCGGCAGGGGGACACCTCCACTCCCCTTGCCGGGGGGGCGGGGGACCCCCATCCCTTGCCGGGCGGCAGGAGGCAGCTCCACTCGCCTGGGCCTGGGGGGCAGGGGGACACGCCCCCACTCCCCTGTGCCTGGGGGCGGACGACACGCTCACTCGCCTGGCTGGGGGCGGCGACACCCCACCCCCTGTGCGGGAGGCGGGGAGGACCGCTCCACTCCCCTGTGCCGGGAGGCAGGGGGAACCGCTCCCCCTCCCCCCGTGCCGGGGGCGGGAGGACACGCTCCATCGCCTTTTGCGGGGAGGGCACGCCCACCGCCTGTCCCTGGAGGAGGAGGCCCGCTCCATCCCCTGGCGGGGAGCAGGAGGCACCCCCATCGCTGGCCTGGGGGCGGAGGAACGCTCCACTGCCTGGCCTGGAGGAGGGGACACGCTCCACCCCCGTCCCTGGAGGCGGGAGGACACGCTCCACTCGCTGTCCCGGGGGCAGGAGGACACCTCCACTCGCCTGGGGGCAGGAGGACACGCCCACTCGCCTGTGCCGGAGGCAGGAGGCACCCCCAACTCGCCTTGCCTGGGGAGGGGAACGCTCCACCGCCGTCCCTGGAGGCAGGAGGACACGCTCCACTCGCCTGTGCCTGGAGGCAGGAGGACACGCTCCACTCGCCTGTGCCTGGAGGCAGGACGACACGCTCCACTCGCCTGTGCCGGGCGGCAGGACGACACGCTCCACTCGCCGTCCTGGAGGCGGGAGGACCGCTCCACTCCTGTGCCTGGAGGCAGGGGGCCACGCTCCACTCGCCGTGCCTGGAGGCAGGGGAACCCCACTCCCGTGCCTGGAGGCAGGAGGACCGTCCACTGCCTGTCCCTGGGGGCAGGGGGGACACCTCCACCGCCTGTGCCTGGAGGCAGGAGGACACGCTCCACTCGCCTGTGCCTGGAGGCAGGAGGACACGCTCCACTGCGTCCCTGGAGGCAGGAGGCCGCTCCAGCCGGGCCTGGAGGCAGGAGGACACCCCCACTCCCCTGTCCCGGGGGCGGGAGGCACGCCCCCACTCCCTGGCCGGGCGGCAGGAGGACAGCCCCCCTCGCCTGTCCCGGGGGGAGGAGGACACGCCCATCGCCTGGCCGGGCGCGGAGGACACGCCCACCCCCCTGTGCCGGGGGGGCAGGGGACACGTCCACTCCCCTGTGCCTGGAGGCGGAGGCCGTCCACTCGCCTGTGCCGGGAGGCAGGACGAAACGCCCCCGCCGGCCGGGGGCAGGACGACACGCTCCACTCCCCTGTCCCGGGGAGACGACACGTCCCTCGCCTGTGCGGGCGGCGGCGAAGCAGGCAGCACCCCCAAACCACGACCCACCCCCATCAGCTGTGAATGGTTTTGGGATGCGCTTTCAGCCGGCAATACTACGATCAAAACGGCGAAGCGCTTTTGCCATTGAAAAAATGTTTTTCACACTGACAATTGTTTGACCCGTTTTGGCGGATCCGAAAAAGATCACAAAAGCTTTTGTGTGAACAACCCCCTTTTGTAAAAGACAATTTCTTGACACCCCCCCCCAAATTTTTGCATGGAACTGCCCTCGCAATGCCAATTCATAGATGCCAAATCAGTATATTCATTCAAAGAGGTGGCCTCACTATGGGACCTCTTAGGGCATTTGACCATCATGAAATGGGGTCCGCACATTCGACCCTATGCATCCATGTATTACATAAAAGATTATGCATTTAAAAGGCCACCATGTAATACTCGGATATGCAAGGCGGGGAAAAAAAATGGTAAAAATGGCAATAAAATTACTGTTAGAAACGGGCCAAAAACGAAAAAGGAGTTGTCTTCATGAGGCAACACATTTAAAGAAATGCTTATATCTATCTTTGCAGTATGTAGCTGTGGAAGTTTCATGTGAAAACTGTAACGCATGAAGAAATGAGGCCTCTAAAATCTTTTATTTAGTGCAGTTCTCGCCTTTCGAGGAAACAAAGACCCTGATGATAAACAGATATCTGGAAAAATGCCACAGTAACTGTAGCTGTTCATTTAAACACTGATTAAACTGATGAAACCAGTACAAAAAAACGAAGCTACTACTCATTACACAAGTGTGAATTCACACAAAAGACACATAAACACAAGTCCATCACCGCATTCACAGCGCTTCATGCTCGATTTCACCCATTTGGGATTTTCATTTTATTAACTAAACAAGACCTAAACCAGCTTGTAAATGTCAAACCATTATATGTTGTGTGTTGTGTATGCAATGGAAATTGGAAGCAAACGTCCCACCTTTTTAAACACGTTGCAAATACACCACTTTCATGGGGGCTCTACCCCTATTCACACAAATATAATATGGTTCCATTCTGTACAGAGCCATAAAAGGTTTTGTATGCCTTTTATTTCAATTCCATATAAGTATGACAGAAAAATGGCCAAATCTATGTGAACATAATAGAAAATAAACAGTTACAGAGACCCCTGACAGAGCCTCAATTGCAGCGCCCTAAGGGCAACACATCCCAATACGCAAGCGCCGTTTTTTTGGTCCATTTTGCACCAAAAATACTCTTGACACCATATTCCAATGTAAATAAAAGTGTAACCAAAACTAGGGCATTATATGCTGGGATGACACATTTAATGCGCCAAAAAAGGGGAATTTAAAATAACCCTGTTTTCCCGAAAATAGGACGCGTCTTTATTAATTTTTGCTAAAAAAGTGCACTATGTCTTATTTTCAGGGGATGTCTTATTTTTTCCACAAATAAATTATAACAGCTAACAAGTGTGGTGTTTTTTAAAATAACTCACCGGCCATTATTGGTTACACCCGCCAACTGCTCGTTAACACTTTAATTCTAATCAGCCAATCCAGGGGGGGGGAACTCAGTGCTTTTTTGGCATGTTGACTGGTCAAGACAACTCCTGCGTTCAACCGAGAATCAGTATGGGGGAAAAAAGGTGATTTGATGCTTTGAACGTGGCTGGATGGTTGTTTCCAAAGGGGGGTGGCTGAGTATTTCAGAAATGTGATCTCCTGGGATTTTCACGCCCCAACCATCTTAGGGGGTTTACGAGAATGGTCCGAAAAAGAAAAAACATCCGTGAGCGGCAGTTTTCTGGGGGGCGGAAATGCCTTGTTTTGCCCCAGGTCAAAGGAGAAGGGCCGAGGTTCAAATGATAGAAGGAACATGATCAAATAGCCACCCCTTACAACAAGGGAGGGAGAAGAGCATCCTGAAACCCAAGTACGGGGAAATTTGAGGGAGATGGGGTAAGCAGAGAAGACCCCACGGGTGCCCCTCCTTTCAGCTAAAACAGAAATGAGGCTCCAATTTTCCAAAACTCATCGAAATTGGACAGTAGAAAGATTGGGGAAAAACTTTCCTGGCTGATGAGTCTCGATTTTTCTGCGACATTTGGATGGGAGGGTCGAATTTGGCGTCAAAAATGAAAGCATGGATCCTCCCCCTTGTATCAACGGTTCAGGCTGGTGGGGTGGTGTCTGGGGTGGGGGGAAAATTTTTCTTTGGCCCCTTTGGGGGGCCCCTTTTTACCAATTGGGGCATCGTTGCAACCTTTGTTGAAAACTATGCCCGAAGAAATTTGGGGATTTGAAAGGGAAAAGGGGGTCAACCCCTTATACATGGTGTCCTAAAAATGCCGGTGATGATATATAAATTTTTTTAAGTTTAGGTCACAGCCATAGGGATTTTATTAGGGAAGGACATTTTATTGGGGAAACGTGACTTTCTCAAAGGATGGGAAATGTGACTGCTGGGACTTGTGAACGGGAAATTCCCGCATGCCCCTCAGCCACCTGTGAGATGTGTGTGGTCAGATCATTTCTTGTTTCCCCCCCGTCCCTAAATTTCTTGAAGGTTTTTGTTCCCGTCTGGGATTTTTGGGACCTGTGGCGCATCACAGTCACATGACCTCCTTGCACAGGTCCTTTAACACCTGCTACAAAAAAAAATTCCAGGGTTTTTTCTCGGGGGTGAGTGGGTTAGGAACACCCGCCCCTCTCTCCCCCACCTTTCTCTCCGCCCACCCTTAGGGATGGCCCTGTGTATGGAGAGCTGCAGCAATGATTTCCGCTATGTCTCATTTTTGGGGGGGGTGCCTTATATTAGGGAATTGAACAAAATCTCTGGTATGTCTTACTTTCTGGGGTGTCTTATTTTCGGGGAAACACGGTAGCAATGATGCGCTATGCTCCTCCATAACACAACGCGCCTATTGAGGCACATTACACTAGTAATGATACGTTATGAGCCTCTGTTATGCAATTCGCCTTGATAGGCACATTACATACACTAGCAATGATACACTATGCGTCGTAATTGCTCAATGCACCTTTTTCGGCGCATCAACTTTACTATGCAAAATATACCACATGCCAGATTTTTGAGAGGATTGTACCTTCAGGCGCACTTAACACTGATCAAATGCACCTAAAAACTAAAAAACTTTTAACCTGGCGCCCTAAGACTGTATGGTTCTGTACTAGGGAGTTGTACAGTCACCCTATACATCTTTACAGGCTCCATGCACATGGCTACATTTAAGGTCTAAAATTTACTCCATCACGTCTGGGTCACAAGCTATAGTTATTGGTTGAGATAATTGAAAGATGTGGTTGAATATTCTCTAAAAATTGCTGATAGCAGAATGTGAGTGTACAGCTGGCCTTATAATACAATAATTACTTAAAGGTATGTTCTTACTATGCTGTTTCACAAAGTCAGCTCTTCACAGCCAGCTTCAGACTCGCACTTCCTGTTCAAGCTGGGACTGACGTTTCATCTCTGCTATTCCTGGCTGAGCCTGTTAGAGGGCCCATGGGGTAGGGGGGTTACACACTGGGCAGAAGACTCAGGCTTAAAAAGGGGTTAAAGTTTGTCAGTAACACTGGGTTTACACAGTGTTTTGCTGATATATTAAACGTTTGGATGGAACAAAACAGTTTCCAAACGCATAGTTTCATGTATTCATGGAGTACAATGGTAGAAACGTATAGTTAAAAGGGCTTACTATTGACTCCGTTTGATGTAGCTTGCGTTTGGATACCGTTTTTGAGACGTATACAAAAGCGTAGTCACCGCATTTGGCCCAAAAAAAAGGTATACATTGCATATTTTTTTTTTTCACATTGAAGTATATGACTGACATATGTAAACGTAAATGTGTATATTTGCAAATGTTTAACGCGTGTTTTTATTTAAATCGTGATTTGAGAAAGTATAAAATTTTTTAAAAACGTATACAGTTTCTAAGTACATAAATGAATGTAACGTAACAAGCGAAAGCCCTTTTCGGTTAAAAACGTGACAATACATAGAAATGCAACGTTTTTTCGTTTATCGTGGTCACATTTCACCAAAGCGTATCCAAGTGTAAAATTGAAAAAACTTTGTGTGAACAGCCCCTCAGAAGCATACATAAGCTCCTGTGCTGCTGATAAGACACAGCAGAGAGTGACCTCACCACCCTGGCAAGGGCAGCTAGAGAAGGGAGAGGTGTTCGGTAACCTAGGAAACCTTCTGTAAGCATGCAGGAGATAAGAATTGCTTTTACACTGAAATGAAACAAAATCAGAACAGTAATATATTTGGTAATAATCTTTAAAGGGGTTGTCTCACTACAAGGATTGCTTTTTATGTTAAAGATCTTGCAAAAAAGCACTTTGCAATATTTTCCCTTTAACAGTACCACCTAGTCCTAGATAACCCCTCTTTGAGGGCTGCATCAGCTCCCAGGTTGCTATAGCACAGCCTGTTTGTCTACCCTGTGGGCGCCAGCACGGGGTTGCATGCTATAGCCCCGGCTTCTACGCACAGGGGGGAAGCCTTAAACACCCCCCCTGAATTCAAATGAAACCAAGAAAACGGGACTGAGGTAGGAATCAATGTAGTGAGACAACCCTTTAATTATTTTTCCCTTTTATTTTTAAAGGTAATCATTGAGATGGGAATACACCTTTAATTCTTTGCAGTAATTATACTAAAACAATCTCTGGAACCTAATGGAAATTAGTCCCAGACAAGTGGCTGGGATCTGATAGAATAGGATCAGAGCAGTGTGGCTCTGTTACTGGAAAAAGACAACTTTTTCTAATCCTGTGCAATCCTTTAACCCTTTCCTGGAATTTTACATGTACATCATAATGTCAGGATCAAAGTATAGAACTGGTTTAGAAGCCAATTAAAGTGGATGTCCACTTCCTAAAAAAATAAATATAATGAACCTGGAGCCCCACTGAAAAAATCCCTATACTCACCTTCCCTCGGTCCCCAGTTCCAGTGACGTCTCTCTCAGGTCTCCTCTTGTGATTCTTATACTTCCACATAGACATGTGACAAAAGTATCATGTCCCTTTAAACACTGTTTGAAAGTGAACAGCTCCGAACAGTGATGTAAGTAGAGGCACAATTAAACATCATAGGTCTCACCACATCCGTAAAAGACTGACCTCATAAGATTTTAACTTGTTTAACCCACACTGTAAATGCCATCAAAGAAAAAACAAATACCCAACACCGAAATTGCAGGGGTTATTTTTGTTCTTTTATCTCCCAAAAATATTGATGTGAAAGTTCTATTTTATCTTCCAAAACTATTGATGTGAAACCCCCAAAAATTTGTCTAAATGCTTCCTCTTTCTGCTGAACCCCACAAAGAATTTTTGGCTCCCATACATTAAATGGTATTTACTAGCACCAATAAAAAATATAACATGTCCCACAGAAAAACAAGTCAATAGACAAATTAAATAGTTGTGGCCCTTTAAAGGTGTGGATAAAAAATAAAGAACTTGTTTTTTTTTCAAAAAATTGATCAAACCCCAAAACTCAGAAGTCCTAACTCATTAAAGCCCCCC